>CAJHNH020000459.1:0-257500 GCA_905116865.2 Candidula unifasciata
ATCTAGCGACCTTGGCTGTATATAATGATTGAGGTTTTATTAAAAATCGACATCACAGACCTCAAGATATTTCCATAAGTCCCTATCTTCGGCAGCAAGCGCAGAGTTCCAATTCTGATGGTACAAGTAATAGTCTTATTGTATATCTGTGTCACCTTTCCCTCAAGTGTTGATTCTCCGCCAGGTCCACACTCCTCGGCGAGCCATTCTCTTCAGACCGTGATGATCCAGGGTTGAGGTTTGAACAACGGATCAACGTCATGGCACACGGGTAATAACCTATAAGTGCTCCGTTGTCTTGTAACTTAAGTCTTGAGTCCGAAGCAGCTCAGCGCCGAGGAGCCTGAAACATTTTGAGTAGAACTCCACATTTTGCCCGGGCAGCGCCGTTAAGCTATTCTTTTGGATTTCTAAATGTCAAGGAATTATTTTTTACGTGCGCAACAATACACATGATCGTCCGATATCACTACCCAGAGACCTGGGGGAATTTTTAGAGGACCACGTGGACAAATACCAGTTCTTACCGGGGCTTGAACCCACGACCCCTAGCACAGGAGGCGGACACCATACCTCGAGATCACGCTGCAACCGAGATGATCCTTCTGTACCTTTTCACTGTTTATTTGCCCCCACAAAGTCCTTACAACATCTAGCTTGCCACGCATCAGTTCACCTCCAATTTGTGCTGAAACATGTGTCTATTGATTTTTAAATGTACCGGGAAATCCTGGAGAAAATACCCAGAGGACATCCCCCGTGTGGATTCCGAGGCCCCATTGTAGGGAAAACAAGAATAGATCCACTGCCTACCCAAAAGCATGTCGTAAAAGTCGACTAATCAGAAGCTTCCTTCGAGGTCGGAGTGCATCTGCCTGAGAAGGAACCAACAGTAAGTACACAAATGTGTCAGATCTGACAAACGGATGCACACGCAAACTCAGGTTCTGGAACAGTACTGAAGTCCAGAAGTGGACGAACAACAAGACTTTCCACCAGACTTTACAGCTGGTGAACGCAAAGATGAAGAACAAGATCCGTAGGACACAAACTATGAAGCAATGCTTGCCGCTTTTCACTGAGCATATTCCCAAACTTCTGAACGTCAAACTTTGTTTATTAAATCCTAAAATAGCCAAAAAAGAAAAAAAATGCTGGGGTTGGCTCTACAACGTCCTGTCAAGGGTAGGCAACTAACCGGTCTCCACCTTTCTTAACATCCTCTGTGATTCGGTTACAATTACAACAGGTATCTACAGCTGATTTTCAAGCTAGCGGAAGGCTGCAGTAATTGCCCCCACCTCAATTCGCAAATGATATGTTGTTGTGGAGGTGGAGGCGGTCACTGCAGCTTTCCGCTAGCTAGAGATCACGACACACACACACACACACACACACACACACACACACACACACGCATCGTGAATGTAACTGACTCACAAAGCATGCTAAGGAAGATCAGGACTGGCATGCTTCGTGCAGAGTGACGTACCTTGATGCGGAGGACACGGGTGAGGAGTACTGTCTGGATTTTTCACAGGGTCACGCCGGTGTGTTTAGAGATGAACAGACGGACAGACTGGCTGGCTCTGCACAGCTTGGTGGAATACTGATACATGATAAGGCAGACGTGGTTAGGGCCTTGTGTGAGAGAGTGTACAGTTCGGAGGAGCAGATGGATCACAACAGTCTAGTGAGATTGATGCGTCGGGGAGTGACGAGAGGTTCTGGAAGATGCTCAAAGCTCAAAGGAAAGTCAAGACAGACGTTTAATCAGAATGCTACTGGCACCATTAGTATCGGAACTCTTCGCTGTCTGCTGAAGATGGGGACGGAGCGCTTTTGGGAATGCCCTGAGTGTTGTGTTGTCGGTTCTTGAATCAAATCAAATCAAATGAGACGTCGTGATATCATACGCCAGGCTTTGCTGCACTAAGCAACATCCGTTCACATTTACTAAGAACCCCCATGATCTTCGCATGTCTCCCAACACAGAGCCATATGTATAGTAATCGCATCACCTGAACAAAAACAGTCATGCATATTTTGTTGAATTTCTGATTCCGTGGCACCCGCTGTCCAGTGCATGCACTCACGGCCTAATGTGATCAAAACCTTAGGTCCAGTTCACGTTTACAAGCAAATCTACACACTTGCTGACCTTTCATTCACACTTTCTCAGACTCTTTTATGTCTGGGGGGGGGGGGGTGTCAACGTTGTCTTGCCTCCAGTTACATTAGCGCCGAAGTCGCGTGTTCTATACTACATAATGACACATCGGTTATCCTCCGAATAACGGACACTAAAGATGGCGGCCGCAAAATATCCTTACAAGTCTCAGTCACGTGTCAATGCCGCACTTCCGGGACCTAATTTGCGGTGTTCCTGCTGTTTTCCGGCGACTACCGCCATCGTCACGAGTTCCCCATCTCTTGCAGCTTTGCTCGTGAGTCCTAGCCATCTAGTGTAGCCACAATCCACGCCGCTTGAGCGGCGTGGGGGACTCGCGGCGGTGGCGGTAGTAGCCGGAAAACCGCAAATTAAGTCGCCGGATGTGCGGAATTGACACGTGACTGAGGCTCGTAAGGATATTTTGCGGCCGCCCATCTTTAGTGCCCGCTATTCGGAGGATAGCCCGACACATCTTTCAACGACCCCAAAACATCTAGAACTGGTCCTAACCCAAACCCCTCTACCCACAGCCTGAGCCTGTGTCACACGAAAGACTCTTTTCGAAGGAAGCAGTACAACGTGACACCCCTCTGACCTAGATCAGACTGAGGCAGTGTGCAGATGGAAGTGTGAACAGGTCCGAACCATACACAAGTCAACACTATCGAATAAGACATAGCCACAAAGCACTTCATTTGTACCTGTTTGACTCTCATACTTGAGATGTTAATCCTAAAGAGTGCAATAGCATAGGGAGGAAAGCAATAATAATTTATATAATTTATACACACACACAGACACACACACATGCATGCCCGGCTCGCTAGCTTAGTTGGTTAACTGACTGCTCGGCGACCGGGGAAACTGACTCCTTGTGATCTGGGTTCACGCCAGGGGGTAGGCAGAAAAGCTAACTTTCTCCCAGATTTACGGTATTTGTCATGAAATCAAGGCCGAAGTAAGTAAAGCTTACACCCAACAGGACATCACACAGAGCAATAAGCACACCGTAGAGAGGTCCCAAAAAACCGCGTTCAGTCTTCAGGCTATTTTGCGGCCCCCAGCAAAAGCCACCCTGGGGCTTCAAAATAACGAAAAATTGCGTCACACAAGTAGACACCTTCAATTATTAAAAAAACCGAAGTATGTATGTATGAATGTAGGTTACACCGAACCAGGACAGCACACAAGCGATAAACACCCGGTGACACAAAGTGCCACCATGCGGATGAGGATCACCCTTGCAGAGGTCTTAGAAACACCTTTGAGAAGTTATGGCCATTTCTACATCTAGGCCCGGCTATATTCAGGGCACCCGGCAGCCAGGGTGAGGGCTCAAAAAACAAAAAATTGCATGACTTGTATTTAAAAAAATTTAAGGAAACGATAGCGGTACGGTATCCATAGTACCGAGCCGAAGGGTTAACAACTCATGGTTTCTGTATATGTATGTGTGTGTGTGTGTGTGTGTGTGTGTATTATATATATATATATATATATATATATATATATATATATATATATATATATATATATATATATATATATATAAAGTTTGTTTCTTTTATTTCTTTCTAAAAGTGAATTATTCCGTTTATCATATATTAATCAATTCGTAATTTCTTTTAAATCGTAAACAGGGAAGGAAAAAAATGACTTTCCCCACAGCTTCCATTTGCTCTGTCCTATCTATCTATCTATCTATCTTCTTCAACCGACTACACAAGCGATAAACACCAGATAACACAAAGTGTCACCATGTGGATGAGGATCACCAGTGGAGAGGTCCCAAAAACCGCCTTTGGCCATTAGACCATATTTATGGCCGGTCTATATTGCGGCTCCTGGCAAAAGCCAGCCTGGGGCTTCAAAATAACGAAAAATTGCATGCCACAAAGGGATTACAAGATCAGCTATTGCTTTGTCCTAACCTTAAAATAAGAGGTTTCCGAGCAGATCTGGACAAGTTTGGCAAACCTAACATCTACTCTTGTGACAGCTACATAAATACAACAGTTATCGCATCGCTGACACACCAGTCCCTGCCTCCTGGAAGGCCTCAACAAGACAACGGGTCTGGCAAAGCAGGAAATGTAGCGTCATCCATGCGGTACATCAATTCCTTTCAATATTTTCAGCGTGGTTCAACGGCTGTTGCCAGATTATATCCCCTTGCTTTGGTGAATGTTTACAAAAGAAGTGCGTTATTTTTATTTAGTTACGTCCCTTTGCTAACATTTTTATTTTAACGATAACAAAACTTCTGTTTTAAAATCCAAACACAGTTGTTGTTTTCTGTCTTTTTTTTTTAATTTTAACTTCTGAATATTTTTCTGCTCAGACAGACAAAAGTAATAAATTAGAGATTCATTTTTTAAAATTGTTTTAGGTTATCTTTTCATCCCTACGTTCCGCGCGATTAAAGTTGCAGGACATTTTGAAACTCAACATCTGCATAGTGTGGCGGGAAAATATAATGTAACTACGTCATATTTTATTGTGTTTGCATTACTGTATGTGTGTGCATATGTGTATGTGTGTGTTAGTTGTGTATGTATGTATGTATTATTTTTATGTGTGTAAGTGTGCGTATATATGTATGTATATATGTATTATGTATATATGTGTGTATGTATTTATGTATAAATGTATTCTGTTTGTATGTATTTATTTATTTATTATGTCTATGTATGTGTGCGTATGTATGTTTGTATGTATGCATGTATGTATGTCTGTGTGTGTCTATGTAATTATGTATATATGTGTGTATGTATGCATGTATGTATGTATTTATTTATTTTTTCTGTCTGTGTGTATGTATATTTGTATATATGCATGTATGTATGTCTATGTGTGTGTATTTATTTATATATATAATTATGTATGTATGTATTATGTGTTGTATGTATGTGTGTGTGTGGTTTTATATATATATATATATATATATATATATATATATATATAAATTTGTATGGATGGATGGGTATGTGCCCAACTCCACTTAACCCTTAAATATCTATCTTGTATTTCTTTTTTTTTCTTCTTTTGCCTGGACGGATTTTGTTGCATGGGCCATAATCCTAACATTCCAAAAACGTATTCTAGGGTTATGTTTGAGTCAAGTAGTATGCATGCCTGGCCACTGACTTCTGCAGATGCATTCAGTTGTAATTGAGGCTTTATTTACTACTAAAACAACTTAAGAAATGTCGACACAACGAAGGCCTCGATTCTTTTTGGTAAAAAACAAGTGGTGAACCCTTGAGACCGCAATTCTTTTAGAAGACGGCGTTTGGATGAGAATTGTTTCAGGGGGCGTTAGAGACAAGCCGGTCGACAAACAGCGCAAATTCCAACCATTCCACGGCGGGCCGTCTGTTCAAGCAGCGACACTATCAATTAAGTCCAGCCTCGGTTTCAGACATGCCAGACTGGCAGAGGGGAGATGACTACGATAAGAATAAGGGTACAAATTTTAATCTATCTGTGGAATAGCTACATTCAGAGCTTCCGAGTCTACGGATGGAAGAAGTTGCTGGAACTCATTACAAAGTGTCTAAAAATGGGCCGGTATTTCCCATAAAGTGTCTAAAAATGGGTCGGTACTCGCCACAAAGTATCTAAAACTGAAAGCGGTAATCGCCACGAAATGTCTGAAAATGTGCAGGCTCAAGAGTGTCTACAAATGTAACAGTATATGTCAGAATGTGTCTAAAATTGTGCCGGTTCTCGTCCTAAAGTGTCTAAAATGTACATGTACTCGCCAGAAAGTGCCTACAAATGCGCAGTTAGTCGCTACAAAGTGTCTTGAAATGTGCCGATCCTCGCATCAAGGGGTCTAAAAAAATGTGCCGGTACTCGCCATTTACTGTCTAAAAATGTGCAGGTATTTGTTACAAAATATCAAAAAATATGCTATTGCACGCCACAAAAGTGTCTATGAATGTAATGTTACTCGCCTCAAAACGTCTTTAAAATGTGCCTTTAGTCGCCAAAAATGTCTAAAAATGTGCCGGTACTCGCCAGAAAGTGTATAAAATGTGCATGTAGTCATCACAAAGTGTCTAAAAATTTACCGGTACTCGCCACAAGGTGTCAACTATAGCAGCACTAAAAATATGAGCACCCATCAGAAAAAAGTCCTGGCTATACCAGGGATGCAGTCACCTACAGTCAAATTCTTGACAGAACATCGGTCTCGTCATTGCAGTCCTGATGAAAGTTTGCCTCTAGACAATTCTCCAGCCCTATGTGCTTCCATAACCAAAGCATGTTCGATGTCTTCTGTCTGCCTTCGTGGATATCATGCCGGCAGACTTAGTTTCCTATGGAATTTTCTTGAAACCTGTTTCGGGGTGTCATCCTGGGAGCAATTGTCATTATTAAAAATCTGCTTTGATGTGGATTTGAACCTTAGAGTGCATGTGCCAGTACTTGTGAGAGTCGTTAGTCGTTTGCAGGCTGTCGGCCAAAAACTGCTCCGTTTCTGTGCCGGTGGCAATCACACAAAATGTCTTTTCCTGGCCCATTTGAAAACTAATGAAAAGTTTGTCAGTCCCAGAAAAATAGCACACGCAAAGGACAAATATATACGGCAGTTGTAAGATGTGCCACTTGTGTGAGTATGCGTGTGTGTGTGTGTGAGAGAGAGAGAGAGAGAGAGAGAGAGAGAGAGAAAGAGAGAGAGAGAGAGAGAGAGAGAGAGAGAGAGAGAGAGAGAGAGAGAGAGAGAGCTTATTTGTGTAAGTAAATTAAAGTAAAAGTTAAAGTCGAGAGGACCGACTTCGTTACAACGGATTACATTTTGCAAAATATCTTTCCTTTAGAATGTTGATAATATCGTTGGCTCGTTTGCTTAGAAGTTAGTGAACGTGGTTAACAGTTTTGTGATTCTGAGTTCGAGAATTCGTTCTTGTCTTATTTGTGAAATGCCTTCAGGGCAGGAAAATATCTCTGGAACTGTCCCTTTTGTTCGATTTGTATAAAGTACTTTTCAGTATGCCTGATATTTCTGCAGTCCATATTCTGCGTGGTTGACCTTTGGGCAGTTACCGTTGTATCTGTATAACATTGCTCTCTGTGGTACCCTGTCTGCTGCCAGTCTTGTTACATGGCCAAACCATTTGATTTGTTGTCTACCTATAAAGTTCAGTACTGGTTATGTGCCGACTCTTCTCCTGATATCATCGTTCCCAAGTCGATCTTTTCTCATTACACTTAAAATAATACTTCATTTTTGTCGTGACTTTTTCACTCTGCCTTATGAAGTCTGTGTCCATGTTTGACATTGATAAGACGATGGTAAGAATATTGTGTTGAACAGTTTTCTTTTAGTGTTCATATTCATATCCTTGCATTTTAATATTGGTGCCATTTGGTCAAAAGCTTTATTGGCTTTATTGCATCTTTGTTGGATTTCTGTATTAATTCTTAGGTCTTCGGAAAAAAGTTCTGCCAAGATATGTAAAATCCTTTGACATCTTTAACTGGTATTCATCAATTTTGATATTGGAGGCTCTTCTTTTAATGGAGAATGTCATCACTTCAGTTTTGTCTACTTTGATCTTTATATCATAGCTGTCGCCTTCTGAGCGTAGTCTATTGATGTGTTCTTGTAGTTGTGCTGCCTTTGGTGAAGTAGCCGGTCCACACACACAATGAAAAGTCCTAGTGTTCGGACACTGGTACAAGAGTCGTTTCGTGGAAGTGATTTGATTTGATTCGAGAACCTACATCACAGCACTCGGGGTATTTCCGTAAGCGCACCGTAACAATTTTCAGCAGCCAGTGAAGAGTTCCGATACTAATGGTGCCAGTAGTATTCTGATTAAACATCCGTCTTGCCTTTTCTTTGAGCCTCGAGCATCTCGTTAATCCCCCTGCATCAATCTCATCAGACTGTGGTGATCCGTCTGCTCCTTTGAACTGCACAAGCTCTATCTACCACAAGGCACTAACCACGTCTGCCTTATCATGTATCAGTATTCCACCAAGTTGTGCAGAGCTAGCCAGTCTGTCCGCCTGTTCATTTCCCAAAACACCGGCGTAGCTCAGTGAAAAGATCCAGACAATACACATCACCCGTGGCCTCCGCAGCGAAGTATGCCACTCTGCACGAAGCATGCCTGTCCTGATCGTCCTTAGTAGGCTTTCTGAGTCAGTTACAATCACGATGTGAAATCGTTTTCCACGATCGTGGAGCCTCACAGCGTTGTACTTCCCAAAGCCAGTAGTGGTATCTTGAAGTCAACTTTCGTTGTGGAGACTGCACAGACATTTTAAATATCATTTGGCCACATTTGCCTGGTCATTTTTATTTTTTAATTTTCGTTTGGCGGTTTCTGCCTAATTTTAATCGAATCTTTTGTTCTTTTTGCTGTCTGTTGAAATTCGCACCCAACTGGAGGCATAAATATCTGTTTCGTTGCGAAGTGGAGTTTAACAAAGATGGGAGAGTTGGCCCCACGCTTCTACACCCCCCCCCCCCCCCCCCCCCAGCAGCATGGAGTACCAGGGTGTCTCTCATTGTCTGTTCTATATCCCTGACCTTTCTGGCTTGGGAAGCTATCTGGTACCTACCTTAACAGAGCTCTGATTATTATTCATGTGCTTAAATGTAAATTAATGTAACAATATTGGAAGCTACCCTCCGAATTTCGGTCCTAAATTATCGTGACCGAAAATAGACCCTAACAGGGCCTCAGTTACATGTAAGTGCGCACTTCCGGCGACTTAAATGAGGACTTCCTGCGACTACCGCCACCGCCGAGAATATCTCCCACGCCGTTACGCTTGTTAGTCCCAGCCAGCCTTCTAGTTTAGCCAATCTCCACGCCGCACGGGAGATACTTTCGGCGGTGGCGGTAGTCGCCGGAAGTGCGCAATTTACATGTGACTGAGGCCCTGTTAAGGAATATTTTCAGCCTCGATAATTTGGGACCGTTATTAGGAGGATAGCCATATTTGAAATCCTCCTCTTCTTTTCTTCTTCGTATTCAGCTTCTATAAAATCCGGCGGAAAGCTTTAGTTGAACGTCCACCTCTAGACATTAGTCTTGTTACATAACCTGACTAATATGTATGCAGATTGTTGGTTCCTTGCTTTCTGCAGATGCACTCCGACTTCGAAGAAAGTCACCAGATAGTCTACTTTTATGACATGCCTTTACAAAGGCAGTGGCTGGGTTCTTGTTTTCCTAACAATGGGCCAGGGACCCCACACGGCTATACTTGAAAGAATCCGTTACCAATAAAAGCTTGTAAAATAAAACTACTTATATGTGTGGTTGGGGGTGGAGGGACAGCGTAGCTGTTTAGCAGAAGATCGTTCTATGTTGGTTTCAATAACAGGCTGAAAGTTTGGCAGTTTAGAGAACCATGGCAAACTACCAAATTTAGCCGTAAGTCGTTAATCGAGGGTGCTACGTAACTGACGATGGGTCGCCGCGTGACTATTCCCTTCCGGTAGCAATAAAAATAAAACAAAATACCCTTCACAGTCCGATTTGAAAACTAGTGAAAAAAAATACTACTACTACTACTACTGATACTACTACTACTACTACTACTACTACTACTACTACTACTACTACTACTACTACTACTACTACTACTGCTGCTGTTGCTGCTGCTGCTGCTGCTGCTGCTACTACTACTATTACAGTCGTAAATCAATGCTACCCAATGTTCTTGTTATTTGAGCAGCCTGACGTTAGAGCAGTGGTGTCAATTAAATAAAACCAAAGGATCCCTCTAGTTATTGAAGGCGACAGACCCTGTAACATTGTAAAGTCAGATGGTGCCCAGTGTGAAAATTTACTGTCAATCTCTTCCTCCCATCCATCCACACACACACACATACAAAAAGCACACACATACACACACAAACAAACAAACATAGTGACACTGACAAATATTTTTTGTGTTAAAAACACAGTTTTGCCATTGTGTTAAACAAAACCTCCAGTCCCCCTCACCCACCCCCTCCCCCACCCCACATGACACTCGGTGCGGTCTGCACTCTCCGAACGCCCCTTTGCAACGATTCTGCACAGATCTCCTACTTTTCAAAAGTGTTGTTCAAGAAGAAAAGTTATTTTCTTCCTTTCTAAATGCTAACACGGGGTCCGCCGACCACTGACTGGGAACCACTGCGAAGGAGAATTCCTTTCTCATTATGTCGACAAAGCGGACAAGGACCTGGCCACTGCCAGCCTCCCAGAAAGTAGGTCACGTCTGGTGCCGGAGAGAGGCGAACTTTGAAGGCCGGTAGACGCACAGAGAAAAGCAAGTTTTGCAGTCATGGCATCGTGTAAGTATATGTTTTTTGTTTCTTTCTCCGTCTTTACAGTAACATTTGAAGTTGTTTTCTATGCATAAAGTGGAGCACAATTCATCAGCTAACCGACGACAAAAAAAAAAAAAAAAGGCGGTGGTTCTAAAGTGATGGGGCATGGCCATGACTGGAACTGTCAGTATGGCAGCGGAACCGTTCTGACAGCAGACAGTGCTGTAGTTCGTTCTCATTATCTATAGCCTTTTCTAGCCGTGTTATTAATACTTAGTAATGTAATTTTGCACAGCATATTTCAGATGAGTTTAATATGTTGTATATGTCGTGTTTTGGGGATAATACTTTAGGAAAAGTCGAAAGCCGGCGGGGTGAGCAAGAAAAGAGAAGCTGTACTCACAAGCCGGTGTCAATTAACATAACTGGTGATAGCCGTGCTTGGACTGAGTCAGTGGCGTGATGTGTTCATTTTTTTTTATGTGTTTGAAAGTTTTATATTATTTTTATAGTCGTCAGAGTTTTCTTTGTTGTTGTTGTTGCTGTTTGTGAAAGAATATAAATTCAATTGTAAATTTGGATGCTGTAATGCCAGAGTGGACTTGGGAGTTTTAGAAACTTGCTCACTGAGTAATTTATGATCATTAGGAGGGGCTTTTAAAAATCTATTTTCTGAATCATGCCCGAATGTCTTAACCTTCATCATGGTGGGTCTAGGTAGGCTTCACAATATAGCATTACATATTATCATATTTGGGTATTCTTGTGTATTTGAAAAGAAATGCCTCCCCTCGCCTAGTTAACCCCTCTGGCTTTTATGACCCTAAAATGTGGTGTATAAAGAGCAGTAAAAGAGTTTCTAGTCTAGTGTTTTCTCTTTTAATTTTTACAGGTTATATCGTTTTATATTAAAAGAATTCCATTTCTAGTAGGTCTAACGTAGTTAGAGTACATCTTCTTTTTATTATTTTTGTGGGGGGGGGGGGGGGGGAGAGAGAAAACTACTTTAACTCTTTGAGTCCCAGGGGGTTAAGCATCACAGGCCCAAGGGGTAATAAAGAGAGTTGCAAAAATTGTTGCATCATTGGGCTTTAAGGTAGGAACCTATGAACGTATGATGCGTTCCTTGGGACTCAAAGAGTTAAGAATCAAACCAGCTCTGAGTCAGCCAGTGGTGAATGTCATAACACTTAAGCAACAGTAAAAGTGTCTCATTCAGCTGCCTTTGTTGAGCAATGCCTAGTATTAGACACACATAGATTGGTGGTCAATTGAGCAGACTGATGGTGCAGTGTAGGACCAACAAAGAACGGTGGTCAGTTAATCAGACTGATGGTACAGTATAGGACCAACATAGTCCGGTGGTCAGTTGAGCAGACTAATGGTACAGTATAGGATCAACATAGACTGGTGGTAGGTTAAGCAGACTGATGGTAAAGTGTAGGACCAGCATAGACCAGTGGTCAGTTGAGCAGACTGATGGCACAGTGTAGGACCAACATAGACTGGTGGTCAGTTAAGCAGACTGATTGTACAGTATAGGACCAGTATAGACCAGTGGTCAGTTGAGCAGACTGATGGTACAGTATAGGATCAACATAGACTGTTAGTCAGTGGTCAGTTAAGCAGATGATGGTACAGTGCTTGATCCTCATAGACTTGTAATTTTGTAATCCTAGTTTCAGCTTCATAGCAAATGGGTCACCCCATAGCTGCTCTGCTCCTGTGCCAGCGAAAAACACACAGAATATCAATGACTGTCAATTGTGGAAAAATTGACACAGATTGCAGTCTCAGCATGTCCACCAGCATACACAATGTCTACACACATTAAATGCAAAAGGCAGCCATCAGAAGTGCTAACAAAAACAGTCCAACATTAGAAATGCAGTTCATCAGCAATGTAAGGAGCAGTCACAAACAGATCAGCAGTTGCACATGTGATCAAGTTTAATCACATAAGGCACCACCAATTGTGCACAATAACATGTTGGTCACAGTCAAAAAACATTTAAAATAAAATCTGCAGCTCACAGTGTCATGCCGTGCACTCAACTCAGCTAGGTAACAAAACGATATCCTTTCAGTCTACAGATGGAGGAAAATGCAACGACCACTATCTGTCAGAGGCTAAACATTTGCCATAACTATAAACAGTGATCCAGAACTATAAACATTGACTGTGCGTAGCATCCATTTTGACCTCATAGACTGATAGTCAGTGGTCATTTGAGCAGACTGATGGTACAGTGTAAGATCCACATAGACTGATGATACAGTGTAAGATCCACATAGACTGATGGTACAGTGTAAGATCCACATAGACTGATGGTACAGTGTAAGATCCACATAGACTGATGATACAGTGTACGATCCACATAGACTGATGGTACAGTGTAAGATCCACATAGACTGATGGTACAGTGTAAGATCCACATAGACTGATGGTACAGTGTAAGATCCACATAGACTGATGGTACAGTGTAAGATCCACATAGACTGATGGTACAGTGTAAGATCCACATAGACTGAGGGTACAGTGTAAGATCCACATAGACTGATGATACAGTGTAAGATCCACATAGACTGATGATACAGTGTAAGATCCACATAGACTGATGATACAGTGTAAGATCCACATAGACTGATGGTACAGTGTAAGATCCACATAGACTGATGGTACAGTGTAAGATCCACATAGACTGATGATACAGTGTAAGATCCACATAGACTGATGATACAGTGTAAGATCCACATAGACTGATGATACAGTGTAAGATCCACATAGACTGATGGTACAGTGTAAGATCCGCATAGACTGAGGGTACAGTGTAAGATCCACATAGACTGATGGTACAGTGTAAGATCCGCATAGACTGAGGGTACAGTGTAAGATCCACATAGACTGATGATACAGTGTAAGATCCACATACTCTGATGGTACAGTGTAAGATCCACACTTGTTTAATGTGGCTACAGAACTTATAAATAACTCTGATGATTGTAATAAGTTTTCTTCATGCCCTTGCTTCTTAGTCATTCTGGCTGTAAAAACTGTTTTAAATATTCTTCTCTAAAACCACATCTCTAAGGCCATAATAGATTTGTTTACTGTTTATTAACTGGTTAGACCTTTGCATTCATATATTGACAAGTATTGATCCAGCATTCCCAGTGTGAGTTCTATGGCCTTGTTTTGGGAAGAAAAAAGAATTCACCCACTGTGCCCATACAACCTTGTCAGTTAACTTGTGTTTTTCAGGCGATTAATTAGGGTGTTACTGAAATTAGATTTGTTTGGGCAAAAAGCCTAGATATCACAGCCTAGCTGTAAACCACAACACAGTGTGTCAACCACCCTCTTAAGGTCAAATGCAGAAGAAGAATACCTAGCAGAAATTAAATACTGACAGTGTATCTTGTACTACAACACATCATCTCAGTATTTTCAGTTCTAAACACCATTCTGTTACACTGCCTCTGGCCCAGCAATGCTGCAAGCTCATTAGCTACAACCATAGTGTAGGCTTGTCAGCAGGTCAGGCAGACATTTTCCTGCCTGGTTGTAATCCTGCCCCATGCTGGGCTCTGGATGACTGCACTGCTGCCCCGCCTGGCTCCAAGCATACAATGGGCTATTGATTTTCAGAACCAGGTCTGCCAGGCCAGACAATTTCTCCACAATAACTACCCTCCTCTCCCTCTGCCACATTGGCTGTCATTATGCTTGTTGTGTCAATTACATGCTGTCTGAAGCATGTGCATTCATTTTTATGCTGTGATTGATTTGCAGTCATGGCTGTATTTGGCATAACTTTTATGTTGTTGTGCATCCTTCGCATGTCAATTCCAAGGCCCTAATTTTGGGTGACAAGAAAGAACAGACCCATTGCCTGCTGAACAAACATGGCTTAAATGTTGACCAATTAGGGGTTTGCAGAAATTACATTTTTGGGCTGAATAGTGCAGATATCGCAGTCTAGCTGTAAGCAACAATATACCAGTGCCCAGTAAAGGGCAAAATCAGAAGAAGAAAAAACAGATATTTTGTGGTACATACCAGGGGAGGTCAGTAAGTAAGTCACAAATAGTTATGTGATGGCAGGAAATGTAGTTGATTGTTTATAAAGGTGTCACTAGGTGACAGCAACATAAAATTGTATGTCTGCATTCATTAGGTGGCTTTAGGTGTTGCAAGATAAATTAAATATACTAGATGCGAGATCACAGCAGCTTGGTCTGAAAATCCATAAAGGAAAGACAAAGATAATGAGAATAAATCAGGCAAATAGTAATGTGGTTTCCCTTAATGGCACCTAAGACGTGGAGTCGTACACCTATTTGGGCAGTAATGTAAATAAAGATGGAGGAACTGATAGAGATATTAAAATTAGAATACAAAAGGCAAGAGGAGCTTTCATAGCACTAGGGAATTTGTGGAGGTCAAAACAAATTAAAAGAAATACTAAACTAAACATTTTTAATTCTAATGTCAAATCAGTACTTTTGTATGGGGCGGAAACATGGAGAACAACTAAGGCAATCACTAATAAACTACAAACATTCGTTAACTGGTGCCTGCGCAGAATAGAAGGAAGATAGAATAACTAATGTAGAGCTTTGGGAGAGAACTAAACAGGCTCCAGTTGACCAAGAGGTGAGGAAAAGACGCTGGTGTTGGATAGGACACACACTGAGAAAACAGGAGAACAGCATAACTAGAATGTCTTTGCATTGGAACCCACAGGGGCATAGAAATAAAGGAAAGCCAAAAAACACATTGAGAAGAGAGCTGGAGAATGAAGTTAGAAAGATGGGGAGAACATGGGGAGAGCTCCATGCAATGGCGAAGGATAGAACGACTTGGCGTGAGTTGGTTGAGGTCCTAGGCTCCATTGGGGGATAGAAAGGCAGAAGAAAAAGGTGTTGCATGCGCATTCGCAACCAGAAACAAAATGGAGACTGTACTTTCGGAGTCTACCCTCAGAGAACAACGTACTGTTTTATGTTTTTTTTAAAGAGCTGCCGCAAAAGACATTCATCAGGAAAGGCTTCATGTTTATGCTGACAAATGTTTATCCCATAAAGCGGTGCATAGCTGGGTAAATAATTTTTCTCAAGGATGCAGAATTTAAAGGTGAAGTGAAAATGTGGTTTAGAAAACAGAGTATTCAGTTCTATGCAGCAGGTTTGGGAGAACTGATAAAACAGTGGGACAATTGCATCAGTGTTGGTGGAAATTGTGTTGAAAAAAATAAAGGACAGTGTATGTGTAAAAAGTAAATGGTTTTCAAGTTGTTATTGTTAGTTTTTAGTTTTTTAGTTTTTAAACAACTGTTTGTTATTTACTTATTGACTTCATCTCATACATGTTAGTATGCTCATGTTTCATTGGTTAGCGTATATACTGAGTTCATTTTTTTAAAATAAACTATTTGTTATTTACTTATTGACTTCATCTCATACATGTTAGTATGCTCATGTTTCATTGGCTAGCTGATATACTGAGTTCTCAAATAAACAAGTGTTGAGTGAGTGACATGGTTATCACATCTCAAAATGTGTCCTGCTATACGAAGGTCATATTCATCTGCTACCCCAGAGGTCTTGGATTTAAATCCACTTAAATTTTTGTTAAAATAAAAACTTTTTTTTTTAATTAGTTGACTTTTACAACATTCATGTTAGGAGGCAGTGGGTCTGTTCTTTTTCCACACAAAAATGGGTCCCAGGACCCAGGCTGGGAAGAATGTTAAAATGGTGCGACACTGTGAGCTGCGGATTTCATTTTGAATGTTTTTTCGACTGTTACCAACGTGGTGGTGTGAATTGTAGATTCAGAAAATGGCGCGAAACCTGTTGTCGCAATGTTGGTGGTGCCTGTATGTGATAAAAATTGATCGCGTGGGCAACTGCTGATCTGTTGGTGACTTCTACTACCATCAATGATGAACTGCATTTCTAATGTCGGCCTGTTTGTGTTAGCACTTCGGATGGCTACCCTATGCTTTGATGCATGTGTATGCTAGATATGTTGAGACAGCAGTCTGTCAATTTTTCCACAAGGGACTGTGATTAACACTCTGTGTGTTTTTCGTTGGCACAGGAGCGGAGCAAAGATGGGGTGACCCGTTTGCTATGAAGCTCAAACTAAGACTACCAGACCAGACTACCAGAATGTTAAAATTATTTCTCTTTATCGTTTCAGTTGTTCTAATCACGGACGCAACCAGCTTCGTCTCATCTCACATCATCAAGCAGCTCCAAGAGGAGGGCTACCAGGTTCGAGGCACTGTAACCTCCCTGCAGGAGGAAGAGGCCAGGATTAATCTCTTACATGAACTATGTCCGGAGGCCAAATATAAAGTGGAAGTTGTCGAAGCTGACCCCACAAAAGCTGATTCAATAGAGAGGTCAGTGAGAGTGTTTCTAAATCAGCTGACTGCATTTCTTCTTCTTATTCTTCTTCTTCTTTTGTTTCTTCTTTTTCTGTGTTTGCTCCTTCTCTCCATCCTTTCCTTTCCAAGTGGACCTTTTTGAATGCAGTTTTTGAGTTATCTGTTTCTACTCATTATCTATTTCTAAGAGAATGCATCTTTCCCATTGTGACATACGTCTGTGAGACCTGGACAATTACTAAACAAGCTGAACAGCTCATAAATGCCTTTGAATACAAATGTAATAGGCCGGTTCTAAAAATATCATGGGTAAAGAAAAGAACAAATGCAACCATACTTCAAGATCTGAATATTGAAGAAGGTTGGCTATTAAAGACCATAAAACACAGAAAATGTAAATATTTTTGTCAATTGAAATGTCACAAAAGTTTGTAGTGAACAGTAATGGAAGGGTGTATGCCTGGGAAGAGAGGAAGAGGAAGGCCAAAGAGAAGATGGGTGCAGGACGTGGCGGATGATCTCCAGATGGGTGTATTGGACGCGGAACATCTTGCTTGTGATGGAGAAGTTTTCCGGAGGGTAGTTATAGGTGCAAGGTTCTGCAATGGACATGCTACTGACTGACTGACTCATTATCCCCATTGGAGTATAGATATCCCAGCCAATTCACACCAAACCCACATTACTGCGTTGTCTGGACTTTAGGCTGCCTCATTACCACTGGGGCCCCTCAGTATAACCTTGTAGATAAAAAGGGCTTGCTGAGATTTGTGCATGTAGGATTCTCATCCTTGACGTGTTAGTCCTAGAGTGGACAAACTGCAGTGCAATGGACAAGCCCTCCTACTTTTTGTTATCTCCTGCAGTGATAATCACAGGCAGTCCTGGCAGTTCACTGTCTTGTCAGATGAGCATATTGGCTACTACATCACAACAGCTGTCATGTTCATAATAACGTAACAAACTAATATAGCAGTTTCAGGCAACTTTGAAGGTCTTCATTTGTTGCTTTCAACTGCATGTATTCCAGTGCCATGAAAGAGGTGCATCACGTCATCCATGCCATCAAACCCATCGCATCCCAGCCAGCAGCACAAGAAGGCGAGGCCCCGGTCCAGCCAGCGGTAGAGGCTGTACAGAATGTGTTGAAAGCAAGTGTCCAGTCCAAGACAGTCAAGCGCATCATTCTGACCAGCTCCTACCAGGCAGTATCAGGTAACCAATCTTCTCCTCATACCTGACCAGCTCCTACCAGGCAGTATCAGGTAACCAATCTTCTCCTCACACCTGACCAGCTCCTACCAGGCAGTATCAGGTAACCAATCTTCCCCTCACACCTGACCAGCTCCTACCAGGCAGTATCAGGTAACCAATCTTCTCCTCACACCTGACCAGCTCCTACCAGGCAGTATCAGGTAACCAATCTTCTCCTCACACCTGACCAGCTCCTACCAGGCAGTATCAGGTAACCAATCTTCTCCTCACACCTGACCAGCTCCTACCAGGCAGTATCAGGTAACCAATCTTCTCCTCACACACCTGACCAGCTCCTACCAGGCAGTATCAGGTAACCAATCTTCTCCTTACACCTGACCAGCTCCTACCAGGCAGTATCAGGTAACCAATCTTCTCCTCACACCTGACCAGCTCCTACCAGGCAGTATCAGGTAACCAATCTTCTCCTCACACCTGACCAGCTCCTACCAGGCAGTATCAGGTAACCAATCTTCTCCTCACACCTGACCAGCTCCTACCAGGCAGTATCCGGTAACCAATCTTCTCCTCACACCTGACCAGCTCCTACCAGGCAGTATCCGGTAACCAATCTTCTCCTCACACCTGACCAGCTCCTACCAGGCAGTATCAGGTAACCAATCTTCTCCTCACACCTGACCAGCTCCTACCAGGCAGTATCAGGTAACCAATCTTCTCCTCACACCTGACCAGCTCCTACCAGGCAGTATCCGGTAACCAATCTTCTCCTCACACCTGACCAGCTCCTACCAGGCAGTATCAGGTAACCAATCTTCTCCTCACACCTGACCAGCTCCTACCAGGCAGTATCAGGTAACCAATCTTCTCCTCACACCTGACCAGCTCCTACCAGGCAGTATCAGGTAACCAATCTTCTCCTCACACCTGACCAGCTCCTACCAGGCAGTATCAGGTAACCAATCTTTTCCTCACAACTCTGCTGGTGTGGTTTCTGGGGCAGAAAAAACAGAATAGATCCACTGCCAGTTAATAAGCACATTGTAAAAGGCAACTGAAATGTTTTGGGCCATTTTATCTGAAATTTGTTTAAAACTGTAATAATATTCTGGTGTTAATTAAAAGTGAGCACAAACTAGACAGAAACAAAGATCTTTAAGCTCAAACCAGGAAGGACCATGTGCTTAGAGCCCACCTTCAGAAAATGATTATCAGGACTATTCTCCTTCTCCTCCTCCCCTTTGTCTTCTTATTTTTCTGTGTTTTGTCATTTGAAAGATGGTCGGCGTAACATGCGGTGATTTACAGCTAGCCTGTGCCATCTGCACTTTTTGGTCCAACAGTCTCTGAAACTGGCAGAGTTAATTTGTTTATAGTTGAATGGTTCCTGTCTGAAGCAAGTTAAGGAATTTAAATATCTTGGTAGTATATTCTCGGAGGAAAGGAGAATAGATCGGGAAATAGAAACAAGATGCCCCAAGCCAGTGCTTTTATATAACAACGGAGACTGTTATTAAGACATCCAGACATAAGTGTTAATGCCAAGAAGCAGGTTATAAACAGTATATTAATACCAGCACTGTGCTACCAGTGCCAGTCTTGGCTAACATAGTAAAATTAACACCTGTGAATTTATATGCCTGAGAAAAGCCACCGAGTTAACCATCCCAGACAAAGTTAGAAATGAAATTGTTGTAGGAACACCACCATGCAGCAAATTCATTGAGAAACAGAAAATCAAATGGTTTCATCATTTAGTTAGAATGCAGCTAGAACAATACCAACGCAGGTGCTACACATGAACAGATCTGAAGTGAAATGAAGAATCCACCTTAGGAGAAGATGGATTGATGACATTAAAGAACTTCTGCATCGACACAGAATGACGATAGCTACTACTGCCTAACAGGCAGAAGTTTAAATCGATGATGACTAATTTGTAAATTCTGGATTGGGGAAAATTGAATATTAAGAAAACCAAAGTAATGGTTATATCAAAGAAGAAGATAACTTCATGTTGTGATATCTCAAATAAATGAAAAAGATAACTCAATAAAATCAAATATCTAAGAACAATCATATCATCAGATGGAAAATGTGTGACAAAGATTAAGGGCAGAATAGGTCAAACGAAAGCTGCATTTCAGAAAATAATTAATTTAATAAATCGCTCTCATTTATTGTCAGAAAAAGAATGTTAAAATTTTACATAGAACCTGGTTTGCTTTATGGCAGTGAATCTTGGAATGTCAGTGAACAAATTAGCAGGAATTTGGAAGCAACTGAGATGTGGTTTCTGAGATAAATGTTACAAATACCTTAAACGGCCAGTAACTAACAGCGATTGCTTGAAAGAAGCTAACAAAAGTAGATCTCTATATACAACAGTAAGAAAGAGACAAACACTGTTCTTTGGCCACATAATGAGAAGAGAGACATTGGAGAACATCGTGACAACTGGAAAGATCAGTGGAAAAGGGTAGATGCAGACCAAGAGAGATGATGCTGGATGGGCTGAAACAATGGCATTGAGGGATATCATCAAGAGAACTTTTCCAGGCAACCACGGACCCTGATCTGTAAAGACGCATGAGCGCCTATGCTAGTTGGCAGGGCACATGATGGTGATAATGTTTCTTTTAAATCTGTGGTTACCACAGCAACAGAAAACCACAACAACAAAAAAACACTTAAAAAAGTGATTTCAATCAAACAAAACATGAAGCCTGGTTAATAATATCAGCATTGTTGCATTTCAGCAAACCCTACTGTTGCTACTGACAAAGTATTCACAGAAGCAGACTGGGCAGATGCAGAAACTGCGGACCCACTGGTTAAGTCTCTCATTTTGGCTGAAAAGTCAGCTTGGGATTTTGTCAAGGAGCTACCAGGTTGGTTTGAGCCTTTTTTTTTTCCCCTTTTTGTAGTACCATTAGAGTAAATGGGACAGTTCTGATACAAATCAGTTTGCTTAACTCTTTAGGTCCTAAAGTGATTATGACTAGATCTTTGCTCAGTCATCATGCAGTGTGTTTTCCAACCATAGAATTTGGTTTTAACATACTGCATAAATCTGGACGCCATTGCTACTATACTTTGGGAGTCATACACGTATTATTTGTGATGGTTATTCCTCTGCTGGGTGTCTGCTATAAAAAGTCTTCTAGGAATAAAAATGTTTAGTGTGTATGTATCATATGTACCTTGATATCTATGTGTCTGTTCTAGTTAGTTAGTTAGTCGACAGATTATCCTCGTTGCACATGGAACCATTCAGTCCATAAGTGCTCGGATCCCCTCCTTAGTAAATCCCACTGTGGGTAGCAGCTCACCACACCAGTTCTGTGTTGATTTTGTATCCTTGTTTGGCTTCTTGCATATCACTCTTGTCTACCCACACCACTCTTCATATTTTGTTCTTTTAGTCTGGTCATGGTTGCAGATTCACAGTCATCACTTGGTTCTCGCAAACGTGTTACTTCTCATCGAGCATTCAGAGTATCAGCATAGTCCATCGCTCGTCTGCCCTCCACAGTAGCTTTACCTTTAAGTTGATCAGCTTGCTCATTTCCTTGCACTCCTGCGTGCCCTGGCACAAATATGAAACTGATATGTGTCAAACTCGACCGCTCTAGAGACTCCAGCCACTGTCTTCGGACCCAGCCTTTCTCTGGAAGGTGCATGCGTGAGAAAAGCTCGGTGTCTCTAGCCATGTTATTGCTCTCGTGACTGCCATAACTTCCATAGTCAGACTACCTGTGGGATCCTAAGACATGACAATATTTTGATCCAAATTTGTACTCTTCAGGAAATTATACATAAGCAGTTACAGAGGGAGTCAGTTTATACTTTCCTCTTCACAAAGTCAGAAATGGACAAAATGAGATGTCATCTTCTACTGAAATATCTTCACTTTCAACAACAAAACATTACAAACTATGTAAGTAATAAAACACAAGCAAGTAACTCACTTAAGGAAACACCAGGAGATTGTGGGAGACACAGAAAATGGATTGAAGGAGTAGCTAACAATGATTTCAGTGTCTGTCACAGCATTCCTAGCAACCGATTATGCCCTGGTTCAGCTGCCTATCATCCATTAAACTGCGATGCTCAGCGGCACAAAGGGGGTATTGACAACAGATGAAGAAATGTTAATGAGTGTTAAGTTTATTGGTAAACATTTTAATCAGTTTCATTGTAATTGTAGTTTACTCACAGAAATTGCTTTGGAAAATAAAAATGGGTGTTTTATAAGGACACTCAAAACCGCTGTCTGTTCTTTTGGCGTCAACACAGCAACATGGGAGGCTGCTGCACGGGACTGTTCTGAATGGCGTGCTTCTCTCAGGCATAATGCATCAGCCTGCCAGGCAGCGGAGGTTGCACAGGCAGAGAAATGGAGGCAGACTAGAAAGAACTGTATCGCTGATCCCACACATACTGCATCTTTCACCTGTTGTCAGCACTGCTCAAGAACTTTCCAGACTCATATTGGTCTAATCAGCCACCTTCACACTCATAATCATTGATCATTACCTCCACATCAGCCTGCCAGGCAGCGGAGGTTGCACAGGCAAAGAAATGGAGCCAGACTAGAAAGAACTGTATCGCTGATCCCACACATACTGCATCTTTCACCTGTTGTCAGCACTGCTTAAGAACTTTCCAGACTCATATTGGACTAATCAGCCACCTTTGCACTCATAATCATTGATGATTACTACTTTGGATGAAAGTGGTCTTCATCACTGGTGATTGACGAACAACAGCTTGGTAAGGCTCCTATCATAAGCCTATCATGGACTGTTAGCTTGGGGTATTTAGGTGCTAGTGGTAAGGAGAAGGCTGATTGATTACTCTCCTCTTGCGGGAAACTGCTGAATGATAAAGCAGACATAGTGAAGATTCTGGAATCAAATGAACAGAATGAACAAGAGCAGCGAGAATGATGGAAATTACTGTTGGAATGACATACCGTAAACTGGAGACTTTTCAGAATAAATGTATAAGGAGAATCCTGTGAATATTTTGAACAAACAAGATCACAAGTGAAGAACTGTAAATTTTGACTAAACAAGGTTGCATATCCTTTACAGGACATTGCAGAACCAACCCCAACAGCTCCTGGCTGTAGTGTGGTTTTTATAGGCAAATTTACATTCAGTAGTTTGCCATTGCTTTCTAAACAGTCGGCTTTCTTGATACTACTGTCAAAACCAATGCAAGGCCCATGGCCTGCAGCTGGGATCGAACCCGGCATCCCGGCATCGACTTAGCCACAGAGCCGACGACTAAACAAGAGAACACCTGAATATTTTGACCAAACAAGATCACAAGTGAAGAACTGAGGAGAAAACTAAAAAGTTTATCATCGGCAAACATTATTGAGGGAAGAAGGTGGAGAAGGCTTAAACATGTTTGCAGAATGCCTTGTGACACTTTAGCACGGATAGTTGGAAAACAGAGATGTGGACGATTTAACGAAACTTGGAAAAGGACAATAGAACGGAAGTGTAAACTGCAAGAAAGCAGTAAACAGGCAGCAGTGAAGATCCCTTGTGAATGTCTTCTGTGTCAACAGAGACGTGGTGGATATAGATAGATAGATGGGAATTAGCAGTGGCTGTGAAAGATCAACACTTAGAAGAAAAAACATGTAGATGTTTAATCAGATTACAACTGTCACCATCAGTACTGGAACTTAATTGACTACTGAAGAAGGGGGCGGAGCAGGTGTGTGAATGTCTTGAGTGTGATAATGTCAGTTTTTAATTTATTTATTCATTTAGTCTTCTTCTTCTTCTTCGCTTTCACCAGCTGTAAACTCTGGCGGAAAGTTCTGGTTGTTCGTCTACTTCCGGACTGCAGTCCTATTCCATAACCTAAATGATGCGCGTGCATCCACTTGACAGATCTGACTAATTTGTATGCAGACTTTTGGTTCCTTGCCTCTCAGGCAGATGCACTCCGACTTCGAAGGAAGCTCCCAAATTAGTCGACTCTTACGACATGCTTTTGGGTAGACAGTGGGTCTCTTCTTGTTTTTCCTAAAATAGGGGAGTTCTTTTAGTCATTGTCATGTGTCTGCATTACATAGAGTGCTGATTTGACTATGACAGCAAATAAAAGGATTTGCCATTTTGAAAGAGAAAGTCTTGCAATGCTGTACCAGAAAATGTATACACAACATGCATAGAGGGATGAGGGTGACCCACATCCCTCTCCCCTCTTCCCAAAAAACAAATAGGGATAGATAACATCAGAGAAACTCTATAACAGTATGATGTGTGCGTTCGTGCACTGAGCTATTGTTTGCTGGTCAAGTCAAAATTTGTTAGGAAATTTTGTTCATGGGTTGATTTGTTCGAGACGTTCATGACTCAAGGTAGCACTGTATCTCCTTCCACACCTCAGGCAGAGAGGTGCTACATAGAGGCCTATCATGACTCAAGGTAGCACTGTATCTCCTTCAACACCTCAGACAGAGAGGTGCTACATAGAGGCCTATCATGACTCAAGGTAGCACTGTATCTCCTTCAACACCTCAGACAGAGAGGTGCTACATAGAGGCCTATCATGACTCAAGGTAGCACTGTATCTCCTTCAACACCTCAGGCAGAGAGGTGCTACAGAAAGGCCTATCATGACTCAAGGTAGCACTGTATCTCCTTCAACACCTCAGGCAGAGAGGTGCTACATAGAGGCCTATCATGACTCAAGGTAGCACTGTATCTCCTTCCACACCTCAGGCAGAGAGGTGCTACATAGAGGCCTATCATGACTCAAGGTAGCACTGTATCTCATTCAACACCTCAGACAGAGAGGTGCTACATAGAGGCCTATCATGACTCAAGGTAGCACTGTATCACCTTCAACACCTCAGGCAGTAAAACAAGAAATGAATAAGAAGATTTTTTTTTCCAAGTAGAATTAAATATTCTTTATTAGAGGAGCGGCTGGCCGAGCGGTTAACAGCGTCTGGCTCTCATACAGGAGACCGGGGTTCGACCCCCGCTAAGATGATGGAGTTTTTCTGCCTTGTGGCGACAGCACTAGCCATGTGGCCCTAATTTCTTAGGCCCTAAAAATTAGTACATACAGACAGTAGTGACAGTTTTTTATTCCATTTTAGGCTTGGTACCAGACATCATTTCTTTGTGTGCTTGTTTTGCTTGGCAATAATCCCACCCTAGGCTGTAGAGTGTTGTCTTGAGAGGCTAGATGTTTCTCTGGTCCCCAGATGCAGACAAGATTGATCTGTGTGTGATGAACCCAACTCTACCCCTGGGGCCACCATTACTGGATGCCCAGCAAGATGTAAGTCCGTTGCTTGGTCTGGATCTGTTGGCAGGAATGTTTTCTGTAATTCTTTCTCTATCTGTCTTTCTCTCTCTCTCTCTCTCTCTCTCTCTCTCTCTCTCTCTCTCTCTCTCTCTCTCTCTCTCTCTCTCTCTCTCTCTCTCTCTCTCTCTCTCTCTCTCTCTCTTTGTCTCTCTCTCTCTTTTTCTCTCTCTCTCTCACTCAGTATATCTGTTTTTCTATTTGACCCTCTCACTCATTCTACTCGTCTTGTTTATCTTTTTTCTCTCTCGGTGTCTTTTTCTCTGTGTGTTTTTATGTGTGCCTCTTTCTCTTTCTTTCTCTCTCTTTCTGAATATCTGCCTACACTTTTTTTTTGTCTTTCACTCTGCCCTCTGTCTGTGACTTGATGCCTTGCTTTTCCTTTCTGTCTCTTTGTTTTTGTTTGTTTTTCACTCTTCCTCTCTCTCTCTCTCTCTCTCTCTCTCTCTCTCTCTCTCTCTCTCTCTCTCTCTCTCTCTCTCTCTCTCTCTCTCTCTCTCTCTCTCTCTCTCTCTCTCTTTCTGTACCCTCTTTTAGTTTATTGATCTCTTGCTTTGTCTTTCCTTGATCTTTCAGCTTTCTCACTCTCTCTTTCTGTCTCTCTCTGTCTCTTCTCTCTTCAGTGTGTCTCAGTGGACGATGCAGATGATACTCTTACTGTTAAAGGGAACAAACCATCCACCTTTTATTTATGAATAATGGCATTTGTCATTATCCAGTACTGGGGATTTGCTGAGCTTTCTAACACCTTTCCCTTGAACACTAGTCGATTTCCAGAAGTTTATATGTGCCTTGAGTTGAGTTTTAAGAACTGACATTGCAGCACTTGGGACATTCCATAAGTGCTCTAACCCTATTTTCAGCAGGCAGCAGAGTTCCACTCCTGTGGTAGTTTCTGCGTGAATTTGTGGAGGGAAGGTGGCAAGGAGGGGAACTGACCACTATACCCTAATTGTCATGGTCTTAGCTTTTTCTTCTTCACTTTCAACAGCCGAAAACTCTAGCGGAAAGTCCTAGGTGTTCATTCACGTTTGGACTTTGGTCTTGTTTCTGAATTACAATTTTGCATGTAAATCCGTTTTACAGATCTGGCTTATTTCTATGCAGACAGCTGGTTCCTTGTCTTCTAGACAGATTCAGTCTGACTTCAAAAGAAGACACCCTTAACTTGTCGCTTGTTATGACCTGCTTGTTACAGGGTCTGTGGGTCTGTTCTTTTTTGTAATGCAAAATAGGACCCCAGAACTCAGAACTTAAACTCCCTATGCTGGTTCCTGGGCCCTATTTTAGGGACAACAAGAATAGACTGACTGCCTACCCAAAGGCATGTGGTAAGAGTCGACTAATTGGTAGCTTCCTTTGAAGTCAGAATGCTTCTGCATGAGAGGCAAGGAAACAGCAGTCTGCAAAGATGAGTCAGATCTGTAAAAAGGATGCACACGCAACACTCAAGTTCTCAAACAGGACTGCAGTCCACAAGTGGATGAACAACCAGAACTTTCCGCCAGAGTTTACAGCTGGTGAACCCGAAGAAGAACTTAGACAGGGAAAGCTCTATGTGATACTGATGGAAACAGGATCATTTTCCGCTCAACAAAGACTTCTGCATCTTTTCCGTCTGCAATTCCTTTTTTTTTTCCCTTATTTAAAGTTTTTTTTTTTTTTTTTTTTTTTTTTTGGTTTCTTTCCGGTTTTACTGTGAGTCCTAATGCGAGGGCATTCTAGTTCTATAGGGTGGGCCATAGATTTTTTATATATTGGCAGACTAAACATTTTTTTCAATGAAAACTATTTTTATTTATATAATATGTTGTACATGACAACACTTGTTTTCAAAAAACATGTTGATGCGTGTCCTCCATTGCTGTAGAGTGTACATCAGCATGGCTGAAGTGATGCTGGTAACATGTGTTGAAATTGATGGGACACCCTGTAATATCAGATTTTCTCAGCTTGTGTCCTATCCAGAGCCAGCATCTTTCCCTCCCCTCTTTTGTTTGTTGTTGTTGCTAGAATTTGCTTAATTTTTTCAGTCTTAGAGGGTTTAACATCTAAAGCCAACATGGTAGTAAAGAGGTAAAATCTGTGCATTGGGCTTTTAGGGAGGATCCTATGAGCGTATGATGCGTTCATTGGGCTTTTAGGGAGGATCCTATGAGCGTATGATGTGTTTATTGTGCTTCTTAGTAGGATGATATGAGTGAATAATGGGCTTCTCAGGAGGATCCTATGAGCGTTCATTGGGCTTCTCTGTAGGATCCTTTGAGCGTATGATGCGTTCATTGGGCTTCTCTGTAGGATCCTATGAGCGTATGATGCGTACATTGGGCTTCTTAGTAGGATCCTATCGGCGCATGATGCGTTCATTGGGTTTCTAAGTGGGATCCTATGAGCGTATGATGCATTCATTGGGCTTCTCTGTAGGATCCTATGAGCGTATGATGCGTACATTGGGCGTTCTTAGTAGGGCCTATGAGCGTATGATGCATTCATTGGGCTTCTCTGTAGGATCCTTTGAGCGTTTGATGCGTACATTAGGATTTTTAGTAAGATCCTATGAGCATATGATGCATTCACTGAGCTTCTCTGTAGGATCCTATGAGCGTATGATGCATTCATTGGGCTTCTAGGTAGGATCCTATGAGTGTATGATGGGTTCATTGGGACTGAAAGAATTAATTGTCTCACAAGCTTCACACTATCACATTAGTGAGCTCTCATGTATGCTTTGAGATCCTGTTAACACACTGGCTGACTTGCTTACCTTTCAACCCATTGTTCATCTTTATGAACAAACACATTTTATTTTCAAAGGATTAAGAATTGAGCTTGCAGGCCAATCTAGTTCAACCCTTCTGGTTTCAACTCCTGTCAAACATGATTTCATTTATACATATTTTTATTGGCAGTTAAAAAAAAACAATAACAACAAAATTTTAATCACAAAATGCTGGTATATGCTCTAATTATACCTGCATTTCAAAACAAAAATAATTCTTATTATTCAGTATTCTTATTACTTAGTATGCCTCAAGTTGTGCGGGAAATGGGTTCATTACTTGACCCCTGTATGCCTCATAGTGGGGGAAGGCTCATTACTTGACCCCTGTATGCCTCATAGTGGGGGGAGGCTCATTACTTGACCCCTGTATGCCTCATAGTGGGGGAAGGCTCATTACTTGACCCCTGTATGCCTCATAGTGGGGGAAGGCTCATTACTTGACCCCTGTATGCCTCATAGTGGGGGAAGGCTCATTACTTGACCCCTATAACCTTGAGGTGGGGGAAGGTTCATTACTTGACCCCTTTATGCCTCTGTAGGGGAGGGGGGGGGTGGTGTTACTTATCTCTATTGTGTCCTTATGACATGGAAATGGGACTATTTGTCTATACCATGCAAAAGCATCATGTCTTTATGCTTGAAATAAATAGTACTTTCATAACTCAAGGTACATTTGTTAATACTGAAACCTGTATGTCACATAAATAGTTAAAGAGAAGGTACATCAGTATGTCAAACAAAACAGATTATATTCAGTACATCACCAAAAAAGATCATGTTTATCTAAAAAAAAAAAAAAAGTGTACGTTCAAAATGCAAACACAGGTTAACTCAGTTTTTTAGAGCTTCAGTTTGCTGAAATAGTGTTCACATAATTAGTATGTGACAATTTAAAAAAAAAAAGGTTAAAATGTCAGTTTCAAGAAGAAAAAAGAGTGCCATGTTGAATGTTCAAAATGCAAACACTTGTTTTTCAGAGCTTAAGTTAGCAGAAATAGTGTTTGTATAGTCAGTGTGTTACAATTAACTCTTCGAGTCCAAGGGGGTTAGCATCACAGGCCCAGGGGGTAGTAAAAAGAGTCATACAATCGGGGTATCATGCATTCATTGGGCTTCTAGGTATGATGTGTTCCTTAGGACTCAAAGAGTTAAAGAAAGAAAAAAAAGGATAATATGTCAACAACAAAAAAGATACCTAGTGTGTCATTAGATGTTCAAATTGCAAACACTAGCTTTTCAGAGCCTGAGTAACTGTCTACAGTTGCAAATGTTAATAACTGAATATCCTTCAGGTTGTGAAATTGCTGCTGGATCGTGGGATCAGTGGGTGTCCTCGAGTTTGTTACTCTGTGGTTGATGTGAGAGATGTTGCTGCTGCCCACGTCAAAGCTCTGGAGCTGGAAGGTGTTGTAGGTAAGTGGTCAAGAAGTATGATGTATGCGAATGAATCATGACCGTCGGTAGATTAGGTAACATTTGTAGAAGTTGCAGAGTTGTAGCTTATAGAAGAATGATGAAAACCCTAGGGACATATTAGAAACTTCATGAAGATGTCTAGACAGAAATTAGCTCGTAAAGAAAACTTCTTAGCATTCACTTGCTGTACAAATTCGGCAGAAAATTCTGGTTGTCATCCACTCCTGGACTTTGATCTTGATTCTGAATTTGATTTGTGTGTGCACATTTGTTTTACATATCTGTCTTATTTGTATGCAGACTGTTGGTTCCTTGCCTCTCAGGCACATTCACTCAGACTTTGAAGGCAGAGTTTTGCCAGAGTGATGGGGCTGTCTGTGGTGCGCTACCCAGTGAAGTCCTGACACATGTCTGAACCATTTGTTCTGTTTTCTTTTGATGTAACTAAGTACTGGTTCTGTCACTACTTCTTTCCTGATATCATTTGTGATCCTGTTTTTTTTCTAGCTACTTTTTAGGATTCTTCGTAACTTTCTTACTGTTGTTTAAACCAAGTAAATGCTGACTGGCCTTTTTTGTAAAGTTTGATCTGTGTTGTTTGTTTCAGGAAATCGTCACATCCTTCATGGAAGCAATCTATGGTTAAAAGATATTGCCCTTATCTTGGCAAAGGAGTACAAGCCTCAAGGTTTTTACAGTTTTTAGTAATTTATTGTTTTTATGGGTGTGTCTGTACATGGTTGAATGAGGATAGGTGTGTGTGGTTGGATGTTCTTGTGAGTGTAGTTGTGTGTGGTTGGATGTACTTGTGAGGATAGCTGTGTGTGGTTGGATGTACTTGTGAGGATAGCTGTGTGTGGTTGGATGTACTTGTGAGGATAGCTGTGTGTGGTTGGATGTACTTGTGAGGATAGCTGTGTGTTGTTGGATGTACTTGTGAGGGTAGCTGTGTGTGGTTGGATGTTCTTGTGAGTGTAGCTGTGTGTGGTTGGATGTACTTGTGAGTGTAGCTGTGTGTGGTTGGATGTACTTGTGAGTGTAGCTGTGTGTGGTTGGATGTTCTTGTGAGTGTAGCTGTGTGTGGTTGAATGTACTTGTGAGGGTAGCTGTGTGTGGTTGGATGTACTTGTGAGTGTAGCTGTGTGTGGTTGAATGTTTTTGTGAGGATAGCTGTGTGTGGTTGGATGTACTTGTGAGGGTAGCTGTGTGTGGTTGGATGTACTTGTGAGGAAAGCTGTGTGTGGTTGGATGTACTTGTGAGGGTAGCTGTGTGTGGTTGGATGTACTTGTGAGTGTAGCTGTGTGTGGTTAAATGTTCTTGTGAGGATAGTTGTGTGTAGTTGGATGTACTTGTGAGGATAGCTGTGTGTGGTTGGATGTACTTGTGAGTGTAGCTGTGTGTGGTTGAATGTTCTTGTGAGGATAGTTGTGTGTGGTTGAATGTTCTTGTGAGGATAGTTGTGTGTGGTTGAATGTTCTTGTGAGGATAGCTGTGTGTGGTTGGATGTACTTGTGAGGATAGTTGTGTGTGGTTAAATGTTCTTGTGAGGATAGCTGTGTGTGGTTGGATGTACTTGTGAGGGTAGCTGTGTGTGGTTGGATGTACTTGTGAGGATAGCTGTGTGTGGTTGGATGTACTTGTGAGGGTAGCTGTGTGTTGTTGGATGTACTTGTGAGTGTAGCTGTGTGTGGTTGGATGTACTTGTGAGGATAGCTGTGTGTGGTTGGATGTACTTGTGAGGGTAGCTGTGTGTGGTTGGATGTACTTGTGAGTGTAGCTGTGTGTGGTTGAATGTTTTTGTGAGGATAGCTGTGTGTGGTTGGATGTACTTGTGAGGGTAGCTGTGTGTGGTTGGATGTTCTTGTGAGGATATCTGTGTGTGGTTGGATGTTCTTGTGAGGGTAACTGTGTGTAGGTTAGGGCATCTTCATGCTGATTTACAAGGGAAAGTGAATAAGTAAGTCACAAATGGTTATGGGATGCCAGAAAATGTAGTTGGTGGTTTTCTAAAGGTGTCATTAGATGACAGCAACATTGTCTTCGTTCGTTAGGCGCGATGTGTTGTATGCACATTCGCAACTCAGAAACAAAATGGCGACTATACTAACGGATTGTACCCTCAAAGAACAACATGCTGTTGTCCATTTTTGTGTGTGCATATTTATAAGGAATTTCTTCTTGTTTATGCTGACAAATGTTTATCCCATAAAGCGGTGCATAGCTGGGTAAAAAAATCTTTTCTCAAGGACGCTGTTAAATTGTTTATTAAGTCTGATCTGGTCATCCTGTTGATATAGCAGCAGATGCATCTGTGCAGCGGGTATAGGAGATGATTAGAGGTGAAAGGCAAGTAACGGTGACTCTGTAGCAGCTGCAATAGGGTGCTTGCATGGTTCAGCATACAACATGATCGATTGAAATTTAAGAAAGTGTGCTCAAGTTGGGTACCCAGACAAACACAAAATGAATGATTAGGTCTGTTTTTGCAACATCTCTGTCGATGCGCAGATGAAAGAGAAGTCATGCTGAATAGGATTATTACTGGGGACAAATCATGGGTGCGTCACTATAGGCCTGAATCAAAGCATGCTTCAGTGCAAAGGACACATCTTTCTTTGCCTTGTGTTAACAAATGCAAGGTTAGGCCATCAGCAGGGAAGGTTGTGATGATAGTGTTCAGGTATTGTCAAGGAGTGCAAAGGAAGTGACAATGTGAATGTTGATTCATACTGTAAAATACTATTGATGCTTCATGTGCAATTTAAAGAAAACATTCAGGCCTGCTGACTAGCAGAGTACTGCTCCTTCATGACAATGCTAGACCACATAGGGCTCAGTTAACTCAGGAGAAAATTAACCATCTAGGGTGGGCATTTCCGGAAAATCTACCTTACAGCCCCTAGGGATTTCCACAATTTTGGTCCACTAAAAGCCCACCTTGGCGGGAGACGTTTCGAGAATGGCACAGAAGTTGAATGTGAAGTGAAAATGTGGTTTAGAAAACAGAGCACACAGTTCTATGCAGCCGGTTTGGGAGGACTGATAAAACGATGGCACAAGTGCATCAGTGTTGGTGGAAATTGTGTTGAAAAATAAATAAGTGTGAAATAAATATAGTTTTCAGGTTATCTTCGAGTCTTTTTTTTTAAACAATCATTTGTGACTTATTGACTTTCCCTCATACAAATCACCCACATTTTGTATACAGTTTGTAAAGTCTTGTGTTGATGACTTTCCTCTTATTCTCATACAGGCTATAGTATACCCACAATAAGTCTCCCTAATGTTTGCTTGTGGGGTCTCAGTCTCTTTAACAAAACAGCCAAGACATTTTTACCAGTGGTCGGAAAGCAGAGCCAGTTCGATAACACAAGGGTAGGTGCTGATATTTATCTTTTGATCATCATCATTGTCTCTTTTACTTTGATATCAGCGCAGACAATTTTATGAGAAATAGTAAAAGTATGAAACCTGCGACAGTTTAGATTTATTCCTAACAGGCAGAAATTTGATTTCACAACTCATCTTCATCATCGTCATTATGTGCTATGCCAATAAATGTAGGCTGTTATGTGTCACGCTCTCATACAGTCAGTAGAACCATGGATCAGATCTGTGTTCTTCTCTGCCCATAGGGCCAAGCCATCCTCACAAAGTCAGGAGAATCATGGATCAGACCAGTGTTCTTCTCTGTCCATAGAGCCAAGCCATCCAGATATTTACCTCTAGCATTTTTATCAGTCTTGCTAGTCATCACCAAGTCCTTAAGTCCATTTCTTCTCATAGAATGATGAAAAAACTTTTCTAACCCCCCCCCCTAAATCACATCTCTGCTAAGAGTAAATGTTTTTCAGCTCGTCTGCTTATTGTGCATATCTGACATGCATAAAACAAAACTAGTCTCTGTATAACGCTTTAACACTTTATTTTATTTTCTCACTAAAGTTGACAACCTTTTATTGGTGTCTTTTATTTGTTGCTAAAGACCATTTTCCCCCCGTGATGATTCTTGTTCTTGTCTTTGCAAGGCATTTTGCGTCAGATGTTATGGCTTCCAAAACATTTTATCTGTTCCCTTGCTTACCAAGCCCTCATTTGGACACCACAGAGGAAAAGATCTCGTGGAAGACCAAGGGAAACCCTACGTAGAACTATCATCAGGGAAGGCTCGCTCATGGGCCACTCAAACATCCAAGACCTACAACGGATTGCAACGGACCGCCGTGCATGGAGAGTCACGACCTCTGCCCTATGTGCCGCACTCGACACAAGAGGAAAGACTAACTAACTTGCTTAAGGATTTTGCTGTTTGCCTGTATTTCCCACTGAGATATTTTCTTCTTCTTTGTGATGACCATAATTTCTGTTTTCTTACAGTTGAAATCTAAGCCTAGTTGCTCACCTAGTTGCTCACTATGTACTATTATTGCATTTGCTAAACCCTACAGGTCCTGTCCACAATAGGGATAGGGTCCCTCTCTAAAACACATGCCAAGGATTATAACTGCTAATCCAGTCTGTCAGAAGGCATAGTGAAGACTTATGCTTTTTTTCTGAATATATTTATTTAAAAAAAAAAAAAAAGTTGAGTTGAGATTTAAAAACTGACATAGCACTCGGGACACTCCCATGAGCCCTCTGTCCCTATCTTCAGCAGCCAGTGAAGTGTCCCAACTCCGATGGTACCAGTAACAGTCTGAGTGTAAGTGTCTTGCCTCTCCTGTTCAGACTGATAATTTAAAAAAAAAATTTTTTTTTTATTTAAACAAAACAATACAAATACAAAACACACAAAAAAAAACCCCAAAAAAATGATTATGTTGTCCATGGAAAAAACTACATTAGGCAATAATTGCCGTCAAGAAAGAAATTAAAATTGTCACAAATTGTGAATATTCTGTAATGAACTCCAGCCAGGACTGTTTAAAAGAATTGTAAAGCAGACTGGAAAGGTATTGTTGCCCTGTCTTCTTCATTTTCAAACAACATGGCTGCCAGTGTGGGTTCCAGGGCCCTTATTTGTCCTTCCTCTCCACCTTGCATGTCAGAAAAGGGAACTCCTTCAGTTTTTTTTTTTTTTTAAATTGAATGTGTTGGCAAAAAAAGTGTAAATATCACAGCCTTGCTGTTAACCACAACAGTGTGCCAGCTGCTTTTTTTAAGGGGGATGCAGAAGAAGGAGATTGTAATTAACATCTCCACAAAAAGCAGGCAATGAATCTCTAAAACTACAAGTTGACATTTAAAAAAATAAACAATCTGACAATTGGCAGTCCAGTTCCTTCTGATTTCCAGGCTACAGTGACGGTGTAGTTGACCTAGAATCAATAGATTTGATTTTTTTTAAAATTTAATTAAAATTCTGTAGGAATATTTTTAGAATGCTATGAACAAAGACAAAAGAAATTTAAAAAAAAACAAAATTAAAAAGTAAAAAAAACTTTTTCCACGCCCTTAGGCATATAGGGCTAGACCTATATTTTTATAGACTAAACGGCACAAGCAGAGTGTTGTTGTCAACATAATGCCGGCCGCCTCTACTTCACGGGACTGCACAAGAAGAAATAAATTCTACAAAATCTGAACATCAAGGAAGATTGGCTAATTCACAGCCTCTTGTCTCCGAAGCTGAAATATTTTGGTCATTTTTAAGAGCCACGGAAGAATGGAAAAAATAATAGCAGAGGTCATGTACCAAGAAGGAAGAGCAGGGGTTGACCAAAATGAAGATGGCCATAGCATATACAGTACACTTTGAATATGAAAGTGCACGAGGTGGGAAAGCTGGCGAGAGACCGAGTTTTTTTTTTTCAGGGACTGTGATCACAGCGATGCTCTGCAAAGGACCTGCTACATTATGATAATGAGAACTGTTTTTTTTTAGTTGGTGAACATTTTAATTTCACTTGCTTTTTATTTAGTATTCAATTTTCTTCCTTGAAACGGTTGTGCAAGTAGTTGTTTTCTGATAAATATAACAGCTAGTAAAACGGTTATAAAATTCAACAATTCAATTCCAGAAATCTGGGACTCCTCAGGCCCAGAGGTTGCCGGATTTGTGGATATCAACCTGTATGTGACTTCTATTGTGGCTGTACATTCTGACTGACTGCTGTTCTCTTGCTACCATTTTCTCATCACATCTTGCTCACCTGCCTTCCATTTTTCTCTTCAGTATGAATTTAAAAAAGAAGAAGAAAAAGACTGCCATGTCTTTGCATGTAACAGAATTGTTTCATATCACTTTATTTTATCTTTCTCATTTCTGTTGTCATTCTCAGCCTCTGAAAGCCTCTATTTGATTGTTTTCATTCCTGTGGAATTCAGCCTTGTTTCATATCACTTTGTTATATCTTTCTCATTTCTGTTGTCAATCTTAGCCTCTGAAAACCTCTATTTGATTGTTATCATTCCTGTGGAATTCAGCCTTGTTTCATGTCACTTTGTTATATCTTTCTCATTTCTGTTGTCATTCTCAGCCTCTGAAAACCTCTATTTGATTGTTTTCATTTCTGTGGAATTTAGTCTATTCTTATGTCTATCCACTCAATAATTCTCTTTTCTAATCTTCATGCTAAAGACTTTCTGTGCTATGTCCTAATCTTCTACCCGTGCATGTGCCACATTTATGTCTCGATAATTCTTTATTCTGTGATAATAATTTACACATCTGTAACTGTTTAAACAAAAAAATGCTATATGACGTTTGAACAGCAGATCAACATCGTGGCACATGGGTAGTAACCCATAGGTGCTTCGCTCTTCTTCTAACTCAAGTCTGAGTCTGAAGAAGCTCAGCACAGTGCACAGGCGAGGATCCTGAAATAATTTGGGTAGATTTTTAACTTCAAATTTTGCCCAGGCGGCGCCTAAGGCTACTCTTTTTGATTTCCAACTGCCAAGAATTTTTTTACATGCGCAACAATGCACACGGGCGTCCGATCTCACTTCTCAGAGACCAGGGGGAATTACTAAAAGTCTAAGTCCATGTGAAAAAATCCTAGCCCTTACTGGGGATTGAACCCGGAACCTCTAGCACTCGAGACGGACACCATGTAAAACCAGCCATGTGACAAAACAAAGTTATATTATTTTATGAGTCAGACTGGAGATGATTGACTTCATCTTGGTTTTGTCCCATATGACTTGATCTTTCTCTGCAAAACAGTTGGCTGCCTACTGTCAGTATCACACTGAGCACAAACTCTCTAACTTGTGCAATAATCCGAAGGATCTCTAAAAAATTAAAAAGCACTCATGAACTTGTCTATGGAAAGAGCTCACAGACTTCAGAAGATGAGGCAAAAAACTTAGCCACTTCGCCACAGAGATACTAATTATTTAATTAGAGCTAATTTAAACATTGTTCTTTTTTTCTGTTTTTGTTTGAACCAGATGAAGGAAGTACTTGGCCTTACTCCGAGGGATGTCAAAGAAACGATTTTGGAGGAGGCTAACGTGTTGATTGAGAAAGGTCTAGTGAAAAAACCAAAAAAGGTTCGTGCACCAGGGACTGGTGCTGCAGCGGAGGGGGACACCACAATTCAGGAGACGTCCGACAAGAAAGAAGGTGAAAGCAAGGAAGAAAAGGGGGAGGAGACAGCAAAGGAAAATGGAGATGTCAAAGATGAGGAAGGAGAGAAGAAGGAGGCCACCGAGGAAGGACAAGGGGATGACAAGTTGAAGGAAGTGAGTGATGATATACCAGCAGCAGATGAGGAGACGAAGGAAGAAGCCCCAGCAGAAACAACTGAAGCAACAAAGGCTGAGAATTAACTCTTAGCTAGCTGGAATTATCATTTCATGCATTTCTTCATCTCTTTCAGTCCCAAACACCTTATGTACTAGATATTACCCAAGTGCACTAGTCAGTATGTTTTATATATGTTAAGTCTAGTCAGGCTAACTAAATCAACCCGACAACACAGGTCACCCACAAAGTGCTGTGTAGTTGGACCTTGCAGATGGAGTATACCTATGCTTTTGTTGTCATCATTATGCTTCATTCATGCCTCAGCTAATTTGTTGGGACTGAAAGAGTTAAGTGAAACAGAAGACCAGTAAAGGACATTATTAACAGTAAAAACACATACTGCACATTAAGAAAGCGTAATTATTCATAGAACAAGCAAAAACAAATTTGGTATTCCTTGCCAGCTTGCTCGCCATTACAATCATTCCTTGCCAGCTAGTTTTCATAACTGTTTCTTGTTTTCCCTTACTCCTTGTCAACATTTATTATTTCAGAAATTAAGTTCTTCCTAAATGTGCAAGAGCAGGATGTGTGTAAATCGTAGCTAATCTGTGTTATAATGTGTGAGCAATTGTGTTATTTTGTTTCCCGGATAATCAGTCATTTTAACAAACTTATGTGTGTCAAATGTAAGAGTAATGGAGACAGTAGGCAGTGCAGATAATAAATAATTGATTTTTGCATACTGTTAGAGGGTATTGCATCTGCTGCTAATTTAGGGCCCACTAAAGGTAATGATATTTGAGTGAGATAGAAAGTTATCAAAACCTGTATAAAGCCAGTTCAGAAGTGAATCATACATTAGTGAAGAGTTATGTGGAAGCGTTGGAAGTGTAATGTGTTTTTTTTTTTTTTTAAGATTGATGAGAGCACCATAAACTTAACTCTTTCAGTCCCAGGCCTGAGGGTGGTAAAGAGAAACATTTAATCAGTGCTTCTTGCGTTCACTATGCTTCTAGGCAAGAGGAACCTATGAACGTCGGATGCGTTCCTTGGGACTGAAAGAGTTAAATAGCATAATTAACATGTCTTTAAAAAAATAATTCACGCACCCAGAACTCATTATCAGGAGACAGCAGTCCACATTTCTCAAAGGTTTGATGCAGACTTTATACTTGTTACATTATACTGAAGACCATTTTATAATTTATAAATATTAGAATCACAAAAATGTTTGCATTCTAAAGTTGAGGGGTTGAGGACATTTGTGAATTTGTTTCCAAATTGGAAAGTCTGCCGTAGAGCAACGGATCAAATATCTGAAAGTGTATTTTCCATCTGTATAAAGAAGAACTGAGGAAAATATCTTTAAAAGAATGTTTGTAACAGGCATTATTTCATAAATCTTCACTCTAAACCACAGAAAGCATACAAACTTTCCTGATACAAAGTTGTTTTTTTAATGTTGTTGAATTTACAGAACCCACTCACTGCTTCTCTTGTCCATTATTTTGTAACTATAAGTGCTCTGTAACCTTAATATATTTTTTTTAAAGAAACTACAGAATCTCTATATTTGATTTGCTGGCTTGTGGTGCCAATGATGTCATAGTTTTTGATGCCATTTTTTTTTTTTTTAATAATTTTTGTTGTTGTCCATATTGAAGGAAAGTCTTGTTAACTCACAATCATTTCACTTATTGTTTCGGCTGTCAGCATGAAATTTTACTATCATTTATTGAGAGCAGTATTTTACATGGCTGTGTTTTCAGTATTTTATGCGTGTGGTAGATCATTACGGTCTGAGGAGAGGGGATCTGGCAGATACTCAACACTCAGGGGAAGGTCAAGACGGATATACAGACAGTTTCTGGTACAATCAGAATTGCAACTCTTCTTTTGCTGCTGAAGATAGGGATGGAGCACTCATAGAGGTGTCCCGAGTGCTGTAATGTCGATTCTTAATTCAACATTCAACAACATTCTGTGTGTGCGGCAGCAGTTTGCCCATATTTAAATGCTGATTTTTATTCTTAACCCCCTTTTCTCTGAACTGTTTATACTACTGAGAGGATAGCACATGGTAAAGAATGGTTTACAGTGCAGCCCAGCAAAAGATACTTGCATGGAGCGATAGTTACCTTGGACCGAGGGTGGCAAAAAAGAATGGCTGGTGAATGAACGAACTGTATTGTCAAAGGGTTACAAATTAGGCACGCAGGCCTGTCTTAGATTCGGCCCTTTCAACTCCCATCTTTCACGCAGTAGTTGTATTTGATCAATAAAGCATGTTATGTTCATGTAATAATATGCATATTATGAATATCAAATCAAAAACAAAAGTATGGGTGGTAAAATATGTGCGCACACTCATGCGTGAACACACACACACATAGGCACCCAATACACACATAAATCCACATGCATACCAACATACACATACATACATACACACACACAGAGGCTGTCTGTCAAACAGAGCCAGCAGTGCAAGAGCTGATCAATCAAAGTTCACGCCCGGGCGGCAGCATAATATGTACTGATGGGTCTGTAGAGAGAAGTGCAAAAGTAAATCGGCACTGCATGAAAACAGAGAGCCTCGCATACAGTGTCACTTCATCCAGTATGAGTATGGAGGTGGAGGCAGCTCTCTGATGGCTTGAGAGCAGCACAGCCCAGCATGCTGTGATTGTAACAGACTTACAGAGCATGCTTTGGAAAGTTGAAACTAGTGTCCTGCACGCAGAGTGGCTTGCATCACTTGACAAGACCCATATCAAGAGGATATCATGGACCAGGACATTCAAATGTGAGAGGTAACGAGATAGATTAGCTGCTGCCGCTGCTCTGGGCAGTGAGCTATTGTATGATAAAGCGGATGTGGTCAAGGCTCTGTCGTCTTGTTACTTGGTAAGGCCAGGGGTCGGAACCAGGGCCTTCTCAAATGAGTTCCAGAGCCAAAGCTGGGTCAGCTTGATACTAATGATGTGACCCTCACAACATTTGGGGGGCTTAAAATGATAGCTACATGTACAAAAATGGGGCTGCTTTGAATTTAAAAATATTTTTTTTTTTTAATGACCAATTTGGTTACATTTATATTTTTATTTGCATGCTATACATTCTAGTCTTGTTTCATGTTATTCTGGTTTCTTTTAATTCAGTCTGTGAACAGGATCAAATATTTTTGATGATTTGTATCTTTCATTTGTTTTTACCATGACTTTTTTTCCTATATTGTCATTAGTGCATCAACAATCATCATCAAGTGCCTTGCCAGCAGGCATGGGCGATCATGCTTCTCCATATCTTTCATGTTCTAACAGCATGTGGCCTATTTTTGCGTGCCATGACAGAAGGCAGCCAAGAATGCTCTCTCATTTCCTTTCTCTCTCTCTCTTTTCTTAAGTATTTCCAGTCAACACATTTTTCTCTTATCATATTGTTTTCATGCAGGGCTCTGTGGCTTTGAGGTTAGTGAGTGTGTTTAACAAGTCTATTATTCTCAAGTACTAGGGTCTGATATCCCCAGCAGACAGTTTAGTTATTTTCTAAAAGATTCTGGTGGTATTTGGGCTTTGGTACGAGATTTGGTGCATGTTTAAGGGTTGAACAACTGATCAACATCATGGCACAAGGGTAGTAACCCATAAGTGCTGCATTCTACTTCCAACTCAGGTCTGAGTCCAAAGTAGCTCAGCGCAGTGCACGGATTCTGTAGCACCGGCCAGGATCCTGAAATATTTTTGGTAGATTTGTAATTCCAAATTTTGCCCGGGCAGCGCCTTAAGGCTACTCTTTTCGATTTCCAACTGCAAAGGGATTTTGTTTACGTGCTCAACAATAAACACGGTGGTCTGATCTCACTACATAGAGACCAAAGGAAATTACTAGAAGTACACTTGAAAAAATCTCAGCGTGAACCCAGGACGGCTAGAACTAGAGGTGGACACAATACCTCAAGATCACGCAGCCCTCTCTGGTGCAGTGTGAAATCCTTGAATGTAGACAAATGTAAAATGTTGGATGTTTTTGTTAATGATGCTTACTAAAGATTTGATCTGAGACAGCTTTCATGACACCCTCATTATTTTCACCTAGAAAACTGTATGCTAGTCACAATCATTTGTTGAAGCGATAACCATGAAGAGAAAGTTCACATTTCTATCTGCAGCGAATCCTAAGTATACTGAAAGATGAAAAGAAATTTGTTAAGGGGCATGCCATGTGTTTTTGTTTTTTAAACGGTACAAATGTGTTCTTGTGTAAGCACTGCTACTGTTAATTCCAGAAGTATCCACCAGAAACTTAATTATTTTTAGAAACTACACAAACACACTCTCTCTCTCTCTCTCTCTCTCTCTCTCTCTCTCTCTCTCTCCCTCTCTCTCTCTCTCTCTCTCTCTCTCTCTCTGTCTCTCTTCTCTCTTTCTCTCTCTCTCTCTCTCTCTCTCTCTCTCTCTCTCTCTCTCTCTCTCTCTCTCTCTCTCTCTCTCTCTCTCTCTCTCTCTCTCACGTACACATGCACGTGCACACATTTAGTTAGAGCGAAAAGATGGTTTCCAGTATAGAGTGTAAATGCCCTTGGATTGGCAAGTTTTTTTAAATTTAGTTCCCACTCTTTTATATTTTTAATGAAATTTTGGAAGACTTGAACATTTTTTGTTTTGAGCTTCATATTTATTTTAATATACAAAGTTAATGTGCTCAGATTGACCAATGTATTTTTTTCTTTAAGTGTACATTACAGTTAACTTTAACAAGAAATGTGCAGTTGATGTAAGATGGACATTAGTTTCCTGTAAATTTGCTCAGTAGTGACAATAATAATGTAACCTTGCCTGGCTTTTGTCTGCCATCTCTTTATTTGCACATTTATTGATTTTATTTTCGTCTGTAATCCTAATCGAAATGAACATACAATCCATAAAGCATATGCATTTTTACAACACAAAATTCCATTGCCTTGTCAGATAAATATTTATCCAGAAATATTTTATGAAGTATTTTCTTCTTCTTATGAAGTATAATAGTTATATATTGTACTGTTTTTAATAAGCAGCATCCTTTCTCGAAAGCTGAAATATTTGGGTCATATTAAGCGCCACAACAGATTGGAAAAAATTATAGCAGAAGGCATGGTACCAGGAAGGAGGGGCAGGGGCCCACCGACACGAAGATGGGCACAGGATATAAGTGACTCCTTGAATATGAAAGTATATGAGGCAGGAGAACTGGCGAGAGACCGAGTTTCTTTCAGGCGGACCGTGATGAGAGCGACGTTCTGCAAAGGACCTGCTTACATGATGATGAGTGTACTGTATTTTCTATTTCCTGTGATGATGTTTCATCATCTTGTCAGTGGTTCTCTACCTGACGGTCGCAACCTTGTTTTTTTTTTTTTTTTTTTTTTTTTTTTTTTTTTTTTTTTTTTGTCTAATGACCCTTTGCCAGGGTTCCCTAAGACCATTGGAAAACACATAATTAAAGTTGTGAAGGAAAATAATTGTTTGGGGGTGGCCACAATATGAGGGAACTTTATTAAAGGGTCACGGTATTAGGAAGGTTGAGAGCCAGTGAACTATGTGATCCGTGTTCTTGGCGCAGGCTGCCAGTGATTCGTGTGAATCATATTTCTGGGAATTTCCAGAAAATTAAAACATTGTGTCCCATTTTAGCGTAGAGAATATGTGTGCACATGAGAAACTCCCAGGCTAATTTAATACTCCGGTATTATTTGAAGGTCAGCCTGGCTCTCTAGCGTATTTGGCTAAACCGGATTGCTGGTGACCGGGTGACGAACTCCTTGTGGTCCAGGTTCACTCCCGGGAGGGTAGGCAGAAAAGCCATATTTCTCCCAGATTTACGGTGTTTACAATGGAATCAAGGCCGAAAGGTTGCAATATCCATAGTACCGAGCCTAGGGGTTAACAACTCATGGCTTCTGGATACTAAAACAAACAAACATTTGAAGGTAAGCGATAAAAACCAATTGTGAGTGGAGAACAGTTTTGTTCGATTACCTGAACTTGACCACAAACAATCATGCAGATACAGCACTTCAGTTCTTGCAATACCAAGGAACTGGCCGTACATTTATAAGTTACTTTTATGTGGTACACAATTCTTTTTGTTTCCGATCTCATAATTTTTGTTTGATAAAGCTGTCCATTTTTCAGCTTTTTATCTTTTTTTTTTTTTAATATTTTTTTTAATAGTGAGAGGGTTAAAATCAAGCTGCCATGTGTAACTAGCAAACCTGTTGTTTTTTTTGTCTTCACCCTTTTTTTTCAAACTAAGTTGAATCTCATGAAAACACAGAAACAAACTGGCTAGGGTCCAAGTTAATTTTTCTGTATTTATTGCATGATAGCTTCATTCTTTTTGAATATTTATACATTTGGTATGCTTTTCTTTTTAATGTATCAGATTTTTAAATTTTTTTTACTAAGGTTTATAATAATTTAAAAAAAGAAAATCTTTATCAATACATAAATATGAGAATGATAAATGTAATATGTCGTGGGTGAAGTGTGTACTTTCACATGTAATTAATGAATCATTATTTTCCTAGTTAGTTATACAGAAAATATAACTGTACTATAAAGATGCAGAAATGTAGCCAGTAATTGTTACTACTACTAGAATACCATTAGTATAGTTGTTACAGATGGGCTAGAACAGTGGTTTCCAACTTGGGGGTGCATCCCCTGGGGCCAAGGGGCGCGTCAAGCAGTTTAGAAAATGAGTTCATTTGTACTTGCTATAAACCTTGATACCAGGGCTATTCAACTGGCGGCCCGAGGAGGCCTAGTTATTGGCCAGTGGATCCTTGCCAGTTGAATTTTATTAACTCTTTGAGTCCCAGGGGGTTTAGCATCAGAGGCCCAAAGGGTGGTAATGCACTTTTTTGTTTATTTCACAAGTTTAACACATTAAAACAGACCATACTAATTCAGTTTGTTGCGCAACATACATGTATTGTACATCAAAGTGACCAGGGATTGTTGAAGAATAATTATAGAATATAGCTACAACAAATAATTGCGTTAGTAATTAAATAACAGTACATAAACAGACGGTATGTTTACAGAAATTAGTAAATTGAAATTTAAAAAATTCCCACTTACCACCATGGCATTCAAGGAAAATTGGTTAAAATAAATCCAAAATGAATCACAAATGAATATGAACCACTTAGTGATGTATAAGTAAAATATAAACTCAATCTATACATGAGAAAGAATCTTCCAAAGAATCTTTTGAAGTATCATAACAGAGCACCATTATTTGGTAAAGAAAACTGTCTCCCAAAACAATAAGTATCTTCACGCAAAACAAAGTTTATATAACATTCAGTTTGCCAGTAATTTTGTAGATATGTTCCTAAATGATATGGGCAATAGCACTAGAACTGACACTGAAGAAAATCATCTTTTCACTAAAATTTATTTGATTTGTGACAGCTGACTTTGCTATCGTTGTACCCTTCGCGTGAGGTACACATTAGACATATCCTTCATCAAAGTTTGTCTTTAAATGACTGAAACACGTCTAATTCGCAACGTTATCTATCTAACTTTGAATAAATCGAATAAACACCTACATTATTTAAATTTGAGGCTTCTAAAGCCGTAAATCATGCTGGCATGCATGTAAAATATTGATTGGCCATATTCTTTTCAAAGAAACACTAATTAACTCTGCAAATCTCGCTAATATACTAGATTGTTATCTTTCAAACCACCTTTCTAAATGAGCACCCCTGATATCAGACACAAAGAACTCGAAAGGAAGTTGAAATTGAGCGGTCCGCATTTTACAACCGGTCAGTGGTAGATTAAAAAACCTTCACTTGTCACGCCTCGATTGGGCCTTGCGGTTTATACAAATTAGCGCGTGATGCGTTTCCTGGGACTCAAAGAGTTAATGATCTTTGTATCCTGGAGCTCGGTCCTCTGGCACATGACAGTCCTCATTTTTAAAACTTTTGTCCCTCAGTAAACTGAGTCAGAGTTGAAATGCCATAGAAGAGCTGCAGGAGTTTCAAGGAACGACTGAATTCGAAATCAGACAAATTCTAGGAATAAAGCCAGTCTCACAGGTCATCAAAGAACAACAAATAAGGTGGTTTGGACACCTAACAAATTTCCCAGGTATTGTCTGCCACAGCGAGCCACACTAAAATATTACGATGGATATAGAGCGAGTGGAATATCTTGGAAAAGATAAAGTGAGGGCATTAAGAACAGCCTTACAGAAATGAACATCAGTCCTAATAGTGCTCTTGACAGAGCTCATCAACAAATGTTACATGACAGCCCTAGAACTGTGCTGGGGTGCCGGAAAGGTAGCCACGAGCTGTTGCATTTGAACTGACAGTTGTAACTTTTGTGAGGAATTGACAGATGAATTTAGACAATAGTCAGGTCAACTGCCTGTGTAGGTTGGAATGAATCAGTTTTACCCATGCCTGACTTAATTGTTAACTATTGCTTGGTATATTACAAAAAGTGTTATCATTTTATAATATAGAGGCACAAGCATAAAGAAGAGAATATCATGCATCTATTTGTGCAGAACAAAATATCTATAACATCTGATTCTGTCACATGCATATACAGGGTGAGTCAGAAATATGGCTCCACATGAGCTATGAGTCGTGTTATATTCATGCCCAAATGTGCTCTGATTGCTGCCCCTCAACCCCGCCGCCAACCTCAACGTTTATTGGGTAATTGTGCTGGATGTAAATGCTATAGACGCATTTTACAAGTTAGATAATCAGAACATAAAGACCAAATATACAGGTTAGCACAACAGCAGGAGCCTCTCTCACTAACGGTGAAACATTGCAAGCTGGCTTAGTTTGGGCATGTGCTGAGACATGATTCGTTTGCAAAATCTGTGCTTCAAGGAACAGTGGGGGATAGTCAAAGAAGAGGAGGGCAAAGAAGAACTTGGAATGACAACATCAAAAATGGACAGGACTAGGATCCTACACTTGTTCATCAAGCGGAGGACAGAGAAAGATGGCTGGTTTTGTGTGCTAGAGCTTCCATCAATACACTCCCACGACCCTAACAGGTAAAAGGTTATGTTATGTGCTGGATGAGAAACATTCTCCTGCATCCATTTGTGCCTCCCAGTGTTTACTCCTAGTTTGTGCATTCCTATCAGTGATGTGGACATGCTCTGCCCAGAATCTTTAGAAGGTAACTGCACATGATTAATCACATGATAGTATTTTTGTCTATTGAAATGAGACTGCTGGAAAGGCAGTTCTTCAAACTGTGAACAATACAGCAAAATGGGTGGCTTAACCGCCACAAACAGCTGGCCATTCACATCACAGCGCATTTGGCAGCCATTTATGAAGTGCAGCCGTTCATGGTGTAATGGCTAGATACTCAGCTGCAGATCCAACGATTGTGGGTTCAAACCTGACTTTTTTTCAAAGATGACGTTGACTCCCAGGTCGACTCGGCCTTAAATGGGTACCAGGTAAAGTACTGGAAAGTAGGGGCGGCAGGTGTGGTGTTAACCACATCAGCCACCTAGTGCAGATTGGTCTATAAACTATAGGTCTAGCACTTTATGCCCAGTATGCCTGTAAGCGTGGAAAAGGGTCTTTCACTTGGTTCTTTATTAAAATCCTACCCCAGAAGACGTCACAAGACAGTCCAACATTTTAGAGGGTGGTAAGACTGGGTTTCCCAGCTTTCTGATGTTTTTAATAACCCCAAAACATCTAGAACTGGCCCTAACCCACCTACGTCCCACGACAAAGTGCAGCCTAGGTCCCACATGCTTATCTACCACCCTCTGAAATATTAGACTGTCCCATGACCTGTGGATTTTCCCTGTTTGCGGTACGATATTAATAAAGCATCTAGGGTCCTTTACTTTTTATTGTTTTCTGGTACATGTGCACTGAAGTAGAACACATTTGTTTTATCAGACAAAGTAGTTATATTTCCGACTCGCCCAGAATATTCACCAAACTGATGACAGCAGCACTGACATCACCATCTGACATCACTTTGGTGCTGACACCTAAGGGCAGCATAACCAGCAGGATGTTGACATCATAATCTCTTAGCTGACATCAGCAAGAGTCCAGGGTTTACATGTGTCAGGCTTTTTTTGTCAGTTCTTTTTCATCATTATCTTCATTAATCAGAATTTTTCAAAATTGCCTTTTGAATACCTTGGCCTGCTTATATTTTTTTGCTTGGTTCTCCCTTTGCAAAATTTTGCTGTATTTTTGCAGTGTGCCTGTATTGTCTTTTCATAAATTCTTGATATATATTATTTGTCAACATGTTTATTATTGTTGCCTGACTGCCTGAGTGGCGCAGCATGCCACCTCTCGCAGACAGGAGAGTTCGCACATTTATATTTTACAATGTGTGCCCATGTTCTATCAATTTCCCTACTGGAGTATGGTATGGTATACCTTTGTTACTGTAATTTGAAAAAAAAAAAAAATTCGACAGAGGCGCGGGTTAAATATAGATAGCAGTAAGAGTTAAAATGTAGACAGCGATGAGGTTTACGTGCAGACAGCAATGAGGTTTTAAAGTAGACAGCGATGAGGCTTACATGTAGACAGCAATGAGGTTTTAAAGTAGACAGAGATGAGGTTTACATGTCTCAATAAGGGTTAAATAAGACAGTGATGTATGTTAAATATAGACAACAGTTAGGGTTAAATGTAGAAGACAGTGATGAGGGTTAAATGTAGAAAACAATTGAGTGTTAAATGTAGACATCAAGGAGGGTTAAATATCGACAGACAAGGGTTAAAAATAGACAGTGATGAGGGTTAAATATGGACAGAAATAAGGGTTAAATGTAGACATCGAGGAAGGTTAAAATTGACAAAGACAACTGTTAAATATACACAGCCATGAGGGTTAAATGTAGACTGTGATGAGAGTTAAATGTAGACTATGATGAGAGTTAAATGTAGACTGTGATGAGAGTTAAATGTAGACTGATGAGAGTTAAATGTAGACTGTGATGAGAGTTAAATGTAGACTGTGATGAGAGTTAAATGTAGACTGTGATGACAGTTAAATGTAGACTGTGATGACAGTTAAATGTAGACTGTGATGACAGTTAAATGTAGACTGTGATGAGAGTTAAATGTAGACATAGAGAAAGGTTAACATTGACAGACAACTGTTAAATATACACAGCCATGAGGGTTAAATGTAGATAGCTATAAAGGTTAAATGTAGACTGTGATGAGAGTTAAATGTAGACTGTGATGAGAGTTAAATGTAGACTGTGATGAGAGTTAAATATAGACAACGATGATGGTTAGATCTAGACAGCGATGAGGGTTGAATATCAACAGTCTAGGACAGTGATTCCCAAACTGTGCCGAGGCGCCCCGAGGAGCCACAAACTCTTCACAGGGGCGCCGAAAAATATTCGAAGATACACAAGTTTTTTTCTTTTTATCTCTTACATACAAATAGTCATACTTTCATTAGGTTAGGGCGCCGTGGAAAAATTGTAATTGAAAAAAAGTGCTGCGACTAAGAACAGTTTGGGAAACACTGATCTAGAGATCTGAGCATGGAACTTATAAAAGGAGAGCTAGTTTATATATGGAAGCTTATTTTCTGAATATATAACAAAAATACAGTCAAGTATGTTGGATGTTGGATATGTTTTCCCATTGATTTACTGACAAAATACCACAGTTCAACATTCCTCAAGGAAACAATTCCCACCCATTGTCTCAAACGTATATGCATGCTGTTTTCTGTATGTAAGTGCATTGTCACTGTTGGTTCATTCTGCAAACTTCATCTTTAGTTAGCTTTCACCTGCTGCATGTTGGGCGCTTGTTTTGATGGAGATTACATTGTGCATTCTTCACTTGGCTATATTTGTTGCCATTGTCTATGTATCAATATTTGTAAGATATTTGTCTGTTATTTACTATTTTGAGCTCATGCACATTTGTTTTATATTTTGAGATGGAATTATCAACAAGAGGTTAAGTGCACAAACTTAGAAGTCTCCTGACTAGGACATCCTTGTTCTTGCAGATTTGAAATCTTTATTTGAGAACAACATCATTAAAGTGTTGGGTTACAGCAGCAACATAATTTACATTTTGTGTTGCAACAGCACCCGAATCAAATTTTGATTCATTTTACCATAAAGTGTAGCATATAAGTCAAGTTTCAAAGCCTGATAAAATCTTTCCAAAACTAAGAGTCAGCTTCTAAGGTGAAAATAGAATCTGTTAGATTGGTAGAGGTGCTTGAGAATTGTGAGGTAAAGATCTTGAAGTTGCCTTGTACACTAGGTCGATTTGCATGCTACATTTTACAGTGTTAGTGAAATGAGGTCAAGGCCGCTCCATTTCCATTGTCCTTGCTGCCTGTAGAAAGCCAAGGTGGCAAAGTAGCAGCACATTTGCCTGCTAGTCCAGTGGTCATGACCTGAATCCGTTTTTTTTTTTTTTTTTTATTGACTTGGGGCTTTTAGATAGCACTGGCTATTTTAGATACATTTTAAATTCAAAATTTTGCCTGGTCAGCCCCGTAAGGCTGCTCTTTTCGGTTGTTCAATTTTTTACCTGCACAGCAATACACATGGGCGTCCGATCTCACTACCCAGAGACCAGGGGAAATTACTGGAGGTCCAATTGAAAAAATCCCAGCCTTTACCAGGGCCTGAACCTAGGGCTCAAGCACTCGAAGCGAACATCACGCCTCGATGCCACGCAGCCCCTTGTATTGTGTTAATGACCTTTCTATGTTTAGACTGGAACCTCCGGCTGATGAAGATCTCTATATCAGAATTTTTGGCCCCTCAGTAAATTTAGGTTTACAGTGTGCAGGAAGGGGCTCATTTGTTCCAAGTGCCTAGTTGCAGGGACAAATCTGCATGTTTCCTGCACTGAGAAACTTGAACATGTGATCACTGATGACTTGTGCCCACTGGTCTGGCCAGCCAATTATAGCTGAGTTTGGGTCCTTGTTTGGCTAAGATGGCATCTCACTTTTTTGTATTATTGCTATGTTGCAACCTGTCTTTGAGTTGTTACTGTTTTAAAATGACTTGTATGTGAAACAAAGTGCTTCAATATACTACTAAGATATTAGATATTGCTTCAAGATATTCTATGTTGCATGTAGGCATAGTTGGTGGGAGGGTGATTCCAGCTTTATAATGCAGCCTTTTCACATTTTGTCCCTGATATTCATATTATATATAGATAAGTATTGTCTTGCCATATAACATTGATGTTTTTTGTACATACTGGGAATTTGATATATTTGATAAATATCAAGTGACATTAATGAACAAATCTTTATTGTTTTTTATATTATCTTTAAGCTTAACAATATGATAAATATCTAGGGATATTTGGCAACACTGTCTGTTATCTCAAGGTCAGGTTTGTTCTGCACCTCCTGCTATTTACGTTCATGATTGATGTTTTTATCCCTGCAACAGCAGGATACATTTTTCTCTGACTACTGTCTGTGTCTGAACCGCACATGGTCTAGTGGCTATTCATTCGGCTGCGGATTGGAGGGTCGTGGGTTCTGTTCCTGACGAGGGCCGGCTTTTTTCCAAAATGATCTTGGCTTCCAGGTTGACCCAGCCCTGAGTGGGTACCAGGTACCGTCCTGGGAAGTAAAGGCGGCTGGTGTGATGCTGGCCACATCACCCACCAAGTGCCGTTTGCTCTATAAAATATAGGTCTAGCCCTATATACACCTGAAAGGCATGGGGAAAAGGACCTTTACTGTACTTCAATTGTCCCTGTGTGATTGAAATGTTTGTCAATTAATAACAGTGGGCCAAGTCTTATTTAAACATCATATCCATACTAGGTTGAGCTACCAGTGCCAAACATGGTGATTATCTAAAACCCATATATGCAAAATTATCTCCTGCAAGATGAGATGCCTGAGAAAAGCAGCCAGTCTAATCAGAGATCGAGTGAATAATGATATTATCAGACAGATTGTGGGAATGACACTATGTAATAGATTTATCAAGAAACAGCAGAATTATCTTCAGAATGCCACAATCTTTTAATTGAAGATGTTTTTTTTTTTTTTTTAGGTTTTTTTTTCTAAAGATCTAATATTGGATTCAATAAATTATATTCTGTATATATATAATCTTCAGTGAAAATTTATAACCACAAACATTGATATTGATTTCCAGTATATATATATATATATATATATATATATATATATATATATATATATATATATATATATATATATATATATATATATATATATATATATATATATATAAACAAACACACACACAATGGAAATTTATACCAATGTTTGAGGTCAAAAGTCAATGTTTAATGACAGTAAATTATTCAAAAAGAACAGATCTGACAGAGCTGAGATATGCATTTTGTGTCTAACTTTTCCCCCTGATTTTTTTTTTTCTTTTTCCAAAATTTTTTTTTTTACTTGTTCATTGTTGCTTCCAGCTAGCATTTGTGACTTATTTTATTGTGTTCTTATACCATAAGCTTCATGAGGAACCCATGTTTTGCTGCGACTTCTCTATGTACCCTACACAGCTTGATGACTTATTTGATTATGTTCTTGTACCCAAAGCTTCATGACTAACTGATGTTTTGCTGCCATGTCACTTATGTTGCTATACCTGCCTCCACTTCAAGTGTCTCGCTGTGATGATTGCCCCCTCACGAACACACACAACTAACGCATTGTTGTCTGGTTTGTTCTCATGCTGACCATCACAGCTTTTAGAGTGGTCCATAGTGTATGCTGCTGTACATGTTAAAGAGATGAACAGGTTTTGGACAACGGACCAATATCATCATGGTACACGGGTAGTAACCCATAAGTGCTCCATTCTTCTTCTAACTCAAGTCTGAGTTGGAATAAGCTCAGCACAGTGCACAGGCTCTGTAGCACCAGCGAGGATCCTGAAATACATGTTGAAGAGATGAACAGGTTTTGGAATACAGTGTTCAGACCAGTGCAGTACGTTGTTTCAGGCAAATAATAACATTTAACATCAAAGTAGTAACATCTGGAGCAGGCGTTGGCAGCTTAGGCCAGTATATCTAGTGTGGCATGTGGAACAGTTTTCAGTGGCATGCTGAGGTATTTACGGGACAGCATATTATCTTGATGAAAACTGATTGAAAGCATGCAATTATTTTAAAGATTAAATTGTTTTATTTCAATAGTTGTTGTAAATCAAATCTAGACATAAATTAGAACAATACTAACATGTCAACAATACAACTTGAAGAACTACCCAGATCAAAATCTTCAGCAACATTTATTGTATTAAATTACCAAAATCAAACTGTTTAGCCAAAGTTATCATATTAAACTATACAGATCACACTTTTTAGCCAGACTGATTCTATTAAACTATCTAAATCATACTTTTCAGCAAAATTTATAGCATTAAACAAGTACGGTCAAGTCCACATAAGTGGAACTCGGATAAGTTGAATTTCAGTTAAGTCGACATGACCAGCTTAGTCCCGGCAATTTTCTCTATTGTGTGTGCTGTCTGGATAAGTAGAAGTCCTGATAAGTGGAAGCATTTTCTCAAGTCCCTGTGACTTCTTCTTATCCAGACTGGACTGTATTGCTGTATCTCACTGGTTCAGTTTGTCAGTGACAAACAGCATGTGAGGCAGACAGCCAGCGGTCAGATTATCTGAGAGTTCACCAAGCATCAGTGATCTGTTCTTGTTCATGTTTTTTTTTTTTTTTTTGCAATCATGTTGCCTAACCCTGCTATTATATTAACTGCTCAAGTATAACTTTGCACTTCATGGTCAAATAAAAGTTTTATTTAGAAAGTGGACATGTGTCTTTGTTTGTTTCACTGTTTCTTTCATCAGATGTTCTTGTGGTTGTGCAAATAGACTGCAGTTGTTGAGGCATATAGAGAGAACGCCAGATAAAAGAGAGATGGGGAAAAAAAGTGAGGTGACATGTTCAATTCCAGTCTTTGTAACTATAGCTTTTAATTTTTATGTTATATAATGTGACTTTCAATGAGTGCAGATCAAGACAGTAGACCGTAAGCCTACTGTGCCAATGTCATGAAGAAGGATCTTTTTCTCCTGTTACCTGCGTGGGTTCCGGGGCCCTAATGTGAGGTAAAACAAGAATATATTCACTGCCTACCTAAAAGCATGGCCTAAGAGTCTGCTAACTTTGAAGTTGGAGTGCATCTGCCTGAGAGGCAAGGAACCAACAGTCTGCATACAAATAAGTCAAACTTGTAAAACTGGATGTGCATGCAACACTTAGGTTCTGCAGGAGACTAAAGTCCAGAAGTGGACAAACAACCAGAACTTTCTGCTGGTCGTTAAAGCTGGAAAACACGTTGAAGAAGAAGTTGGTCCCTTATTGATGAAATTCTCCCTCTTTCTCATTTGCCTTTAACTGTTTTCTTTTTGTGAGGTTTTAGTAAATGTTATAGCTTATAATGCTGCCTAAATATTTCGTTATGGGAGTCTAACTGCAGAAATAAAAATGAAATACAGAATAGGGCTGGCAAACATAGTTTCAGCCTCAAGAGGAAATTGTTAATACCGAAAGAGATAATCAACATTTTAAATTTTAAGAACTGTAAAATAGCGTGGTTGTTGTAACAGTGTCATTATCCTTAAGTTAGTTAGCTAGTCCTTCCTCTTGAGCCTAGGGCGGGGCATAGGGCAGAGGTCACAGCTCTCCCTGTTTGGCGGTTTGTTGCCAACTGTTTTAGGCCTTAGATGTTCATTAAGCCATGGTTGAGCCCTCCCTGATGATGCTTCTACACAGGGTCTCTCTTGGTCTTTTGTTTTCTCTTCCCTTCCGGTTTCCATATCTGGGCTTTATGGAAAGTCTGGTCTCATTCATTCTGAGTATGGTCGATGTAGTTCCAGCTGTGCTTTCTGATAAAATTGGATGCATGATCTTGCTTGGTCTCTTGTCTTATTTGCCTATTGGATCTGAAATCTGTCCAATGGAGGTTTAGCATTTTTCTAAGATATTAGTTCTCAAAATCCTTTAAAACTATATATATATATATTTTTTAGACAGATAAAAAGGTCACACTATGGAAGAGATTGGGTCCATACTCGGTTATATCCCCCAACACAGCAGTGGGTATATTGTAGCAAACCTTTACTCGATAGTCACTGGGGTGTCTGTAACAAAACAGTCAAGCTGTTTGCCCCCACCCTCTTTAAGATATCGGTTCATTCCATAGCTGTATTGTTCAGTTTACTAGCGCAGATTTTACAGAGATCCACGGGGATCGTTGCTAAAGCTGCAGAGTTTGTGTGACACGTTCATCTGGCAGGTGATTGTTCTGAGGAGATAGACCGAGCCATGTGGTGCAATTAAGCCAATTCTCTCAACTTGCGGAGACCGCAAACATTTTTTTAGAACTCAGTTGTTTCAAGAACCGACATCACAGCATTTGGTGCATTCCCATAAGTGCTATGTCCCCATTTTCAGCTACCAGCACAGAGTTCCAATACCAGTGGTGCTAGTAGAAGTCTGATTTTTATGTCCGCCTTGCCTTTCCTCCGAGCGTCCAGCATCGGCTAGATCCTCTCATCTCTTGCCACTGCATAACTCCCACCAGACTGTGATGATCCATTTGCTCCTCCGAATTGTACACCTTCTCCCACAAGACCCTAACCACATCTACCGTATCATGCTTCAATATTCCACCGAGCTGTGCAGAACAAGCCAGTCTGTTTGTTCCTTAATTTTTTGTAAGCTGAAACAAAGAATTACTCAGCATGGCAAATCGGAAGCTTAGTGAATATAAAGAAAGACAGACAACAAGGAAGCGTTTCGACCAAAATGGAGGATAAGGCATCACAGAATGTTTAGATTCAAAGTTATTTTTGCTTCCGTCAGCGCTTTGTTAGTGCAGTTTCTATAAAGAAGGTAGTCTACTGTTTCGCTGCCTGAGTTTAATTCTTGGTGCAGCCATGTGAGTTTTTTTTTTTTTTTTAATGTGGAATGCCTTTTATTTGTGCAGCGGTTGTGTCGTAGTATTCAAAATGGCAGGTAGTTGGTTTACGTGTGGACTGGTGACATTTCTTATATGATAATTTGTATGTGTGTATAGTCATTTTATTGTGACCGAGTACTTCCATCAATGACAAACTGTATTTCTGGTGATGACTGTTGGCTTTGGTGAATCTAGCAATTGCCATATGCATTTACTGTATGTGCATATTTCTGGACAGTTCTGAGACTAATTTGTCTGTTCACCAGTTTTGCAAATGCGAGAGTCAAGGACATTTCATTTGCTTTTTGCTGTCACAGGAACTGAACAAGTATAGGGAAACCCGATTGCAGTGAAGTTGAAATTTTGACTAAGACTAATTTTGACCACAGTCTTTATCAACAAACAAAACTATAGGACTTTTTTTAATTTTTATTTTGTTTCTGTAGTAAAGTTCTTACTTGACATGTGTCTGCTGTGAAAAAGCTGTGTCAGATGGACTGTGGTCATATCCGTTAATCCCTGAGTGAATCTGAGAAACAGGCTCTTGTGTCTGAAGTTGAACTGTATACTCGCTGTCAACCGCAAGCTGAGATCTTGTTGGTTCTTTGACATTAGCTGCAGGCGGATGATGATGTTGTTGAGGGGCATCACTTGGCTGATCAATTGTTTGTTTATCATCACCGCTAACAGCTGCTTTTATTGATGTGTCATTTGGCAATACTGATTCTGTGCTTTGGTTGATAGCACTGTCACTGAGGTTTTGTTTTGGAAGCTTCAACTTTGATGTGAACAAATACAGAGGTTTGGGCTGTCCTGGAGCCCTGTTAAGGTATCTGCTCCCAAAAGATATCTCTGAAATTAATGTCTTTATATCAAGAAGGCTAGAATTGACCAGATGTAAAAGTCCACTTAATTTCCCATGTCGGGTTTGGTTAGTTTGTAAAATGTCTTTGAGGTATTCTGCAGTAAAGTTTGTATTAGATTCAGGACAACAATTTGTTTCGTTTAGAGCATCAGCTGGTGATGCATTTTTTAAATTCTGGAGTAAACTGTTTGATCCAGCTTTGTGTCCTGTACTGTTAGAATTCTGGAGTAAACTGTTTAATCCAGCTTTGTGTCCTGTACTGTTAGAATTCTGGAGTAAACTGTTTAATCCAGCTTTGTGTTCTGTACTGTTAGAATTCTGGAATAAACTGTTCAACCCAGGTTTATGTCCTGTACTGTTAGAATTCTGGAGTAAACTGTTTGATCCAAGGTTCTGTCCTGCGCTGTTTGAATTCTCAAATGGTGACAAGTCAATCAGAGAAGCAGAGAAATTATGTTGTGCTTCAGAAAGCATACTCCCTGAAGCAGAAGTCATATTGTCGGCCAAAGGATCTGTGAAAGACTGCTGCATATTTATCATTTCAAACAAAGATGACAGCTGTTGTTGTTGTTGTCCAGCCAAGTTACCATTGTTGCTGTCGACGTTAATGATCTCTTGAAGCTGTTGAACCATCTGTGGAGCCTGGGAAGATTCTAGAGTATGATGGTCAATGGGTTGTTGATACTGCTGAAAATTAGAGGTGTCCAAAAATCTATCAGTGTTTGGAGTCGATGCTGCAGAACTTCCATGATTATCCCAGGCAAACTGCTGATCAAACTGACCGCTTTGTGAGATAACGGGATCAAAGTTATTCTGAGGCTGATGAGGTTCATAGTACTGAAACGCCTGACCCACAGACTGTGCTTCTACCACAGGAGCAGCTTCCTGAACATGTAGATTCCAAGGCTCATTAAACACCTGCTCCACAGGATTCCCCAACGGTGGATTTTGTTCACTGACCACGAGGTTCTGTGGTATGGCACCTTGTTTCATGAACGAAGGGCCTGTATTCTGTAGGGTTCTCCCGCTAGCAACACTTGATGTTAAGTTACTATGTATGCCAGCAATGACAGAAACAGCTGACCCCGACTGACCAACTTCTGGTCCAGTGAAGTCGGCCGAAGCGATAGCAGCAGCCACTCTATCAACATCTACATTTACAGGCCCCATGTGGTTTGACCCTAAGATTTTTTGGCGCTGTTCCACCAAACTAAAATCTCCATTTGGAAAACCTGAATATTGCCCGATTGGGTTATATGGATCTGGGAGAGCAACGTTTCTCATTTCAGTCACTTGGATATTCGAGCTTCCTAAATTTCTGTTTGTGAAACCTGGATCCACCTGCCAATTGTTGCTTCCTCCTGGAGACTGAGCTCCAGAAAACTTGGCATGGGTTGCATCAAACATGTCCCTCATAATCTGTCTATTCAAAAGAGGAACTGCAGTGGTTCGCAAAATATGCAAATTTCCTGGGTAGTTTTGCAAATCTTTTCCTAGTACTTCAAACGGTTGCTGGCCATACTGCTGTTGCTGTTGTTGCTGCTGCTGTTGCTGCTGTTGCTGCTGTTGTTGTTGCTGCTGCTGCTGCTGTTCCTGCTGCTGCTGCTGTGATCTTTGCTGGCTAACATTTGAAATTCTGAGCAAAACAGACAGTCCACTGATGGGATCATGTCTACTGTAAGATTCACCACTCAACAAATGTTTCAGAATTGGGGAAGGCGCTTTTGTTGTCTCCTGTGTGTTTAAGTTGGATCCCCGTGATTGCTGACCTACTTGTACAAGCCTAGCGTTGTGATGAACTTGATCCATCAACCTGGATGCTTTATCGTTGTAAGGATGACCCAGAATGAGAGATCGTAACATGGATGAATCAGTAGAGGTGTGAGTTCCTTGACTCTGCTGCAAGGCGGCCCTCAAGTTATCAGTTAAAGGAGAATTCATAATGTCATGCTGATGGTACGATGCCTGGTTCTGCATGTTTGCCAATGGTAAAAACTGTCGATCCTGTACATACAGTTGTTGAGAAGAAACTCCCTGTTGTTGCAGCGTAGACCCTGCTGGATTCGACAACGCAACCAGTCGAGCTTCCGTATTCCTCAGAAAATTCACATCACTAATACTATTGATATTATTCTGGAAATTATTTCTACCCACGGCCAATAATCTATGACTGTTAGGTCTTGTACCCCAAAGAGATTGCCCAGGTTTTGAGTGGACATGATTAGTATTCGAAGGTGGGGCTTGAGTCCAGGCTTCTGTTGCTGGTCTGCTAAGTCTGGCTTGACAGGTCTTGGCGCACAGGGACCCTACTGAGTCTTTAAGACTGCCCGTACACTCTCCTCTGCTGGCAAAAAACTCACACGTTGAATCCAGAATACTGTTCTGGTAGGACCCGGTTCCTGTAGGGACAAAAAAATTATTTGTCATTCTCAATTCTTTATAACCATTATCATCAAATATGTGGCCGACTGGCATGGGTGATCATGTATGTCCGCTTTCTGTGATCTTTAACAGCATGTATCAGTTCATGTGCTAACCCCACTCCATGCCATGCAAAAAGTTCACTTCTCAATGCCATGCACAAAATTCACCTCTTCATGCCATGCAAAAAAGTCACCTCTCTATGCCAGGCAAAAAAGTCACCTCTCCATGCCATGCAAAAAAGTCACCTCTCCATGCCATGCAGAAAAGTCACCTCTCCATGCCATGCAAAAAAGTAACATCTATATGCCATGAAAAAATTCACCTCTCCATGCGATGCAAAAAAATCACCTCTCCATGCCATGCAGAAAGGTCACCTCTCTATGCCATGTAAAAAAGTCACTGCTCCATACCATGCTAAAAAGTCACTTCTCCATGGCATGCTAAAAACATCACCTCTCCATGCCATTCAAAAAAGTCACCACTCTATGCCATGCAAAAAAGTCATCTCTCTATGCCATGCAGAAAGTCACCTCTCTTTGCCATGCAAAAAAGTCACCTCTCCATTCCATGCAAAAAAAGATACCTCTCCATGCCATGCAAAATAGTCACCTCTCCATGCCATGCAAAAAAGTCACCTCTCTATGCCATGCAAAAATGTCACCTCTCCATTCCATGCTAAAAAGTCACCTCTCTATGCCATGCAAAAAAGTCACCTCTTCATGCCATACAAAAAAGTCACCTCTCTATGCCATGCAAAAAAGTCACCTCTTCATGCCATACAAAAAAGTCACCTCTCTATGCCATGCCAACAAGTTTTTAAAAAGGGGAACTGCGTGGTCTCAAGGCCTTGAGTGCTAGAGGTTCCGGGTTCAATCCCCGGTAAGGGCTGTGATTTTTGGCAGTTGGAAATTGAAAAGAGTAACCTAACGGCGCAGCCTGGGCAAAATTTGCAGTTAAAAATCTACCCAAAGTATTTCAGTATTTCGCTGGTGCTACGACGCCTGTGGACAGTGCTAAGCTTCTTCGGACTCAAACTTGAGTTGGAAGAAGAACGGAGCACTTATGGTTACTACCCGTGTGCCATGATGTTGATTCGTTGTTCTAAACCAAATCAAAACCAAAGTTTTAAAGAATCAGCTTGGGTTGTGTTCCTCTGTCTCTTTCTCTAAAGATCTTGCCTGCTGTCACAACATGTTCGTTTTTTTTCCTTATACCTTGACCCCCCCCCTTCTCGCCCCCTCCCCCCCCCCTCGCCCCCCCCAATTAGGACTGTCTCTTTCTGGGGTTAGCGATATGTTGTCTTGGAGCTCTCGCCTCTTACAAAACATCTGGGTTGTTCCTTTTGGATGTTCAGGGAATTCTAAGTTAAACCACATCTCTGAAGTCTCAAGAAATTCCTTGGATTCTTTATAATACGACCTATTCCCTGTGTGGTTTTCAGGGTCTTACTGAGGGGAAAACAAGAATAAACCCACCCCTCCCTAACAGACATGCAGTAGGAGAACACTTAATGGGGGGGGCTTTCTTTGAAGTCGGAGTGCACCTGCACGAGTGTCAAGGAACCAACAATATGCATATAAATATGCGAGATTTGTTAAACGGATGTGCACGCAAAACTCCTGTTCTGGAAGAATACTAAAGTTCAGAGGTGGACGAACACCCAGAATTTTCTGCTGGATTTTAAGCCGGTAAATACGAAGAAGAAAAGACTATAATATGACCCCTAATTGATTCAGTACCTAAGAACTCGCCTGACCGAGTTGTTTTAGTAGCCCTATAAATACAATTTCATTGTTGTGAGCAGTTGTCATAGGGCCCCAGCACACTGGTTTGCTCAGGGGTCTTTAATGCCGTCAAGACGGCTCTGTCAAACAGTGTTTAAAAAGAGGTCAGGTCAACATCACGAGGACCATGTTTTGATGTTTACTTTAGACTAAAAGTGAGTGAGATTTAACCCCAGGAGGACATCCGCAAAGCGATAAACACCCGGTGACACAAAGTGCCACCATGCTGATGAGGATCACCCATGGAGAGGTCCCAGAAACCGCGTTCAGCCATCAGTGTTAGCTTTTCCCAAATCCTGACCAGTACACGGATTAAAGTTTCCTTTGCAATTTTGACTATCATGTTTAATTTAACAGTCACACTGGTGGCCTATGTTATTGTGCATTTCTTTATTTATTGCGATAATCAGTAAAAGTAAACTTTTGCTGGAGTTATATCCCTTTGAATATTTTTGATATTACTCCCCTTGAAAAAAAGTATTTCTTTTTAAATTATACTTCCCTGTTAATTTCCTTAAAACCAGAAGATATATGCCTGAGACAATACTTGTGTCTGTCTCCCAAACTGTTAGATATTGGTGTTAGTATTACAGGGTATGCCTTTGGGCACTCAGGGGCTATGACTAAAGATACAGCAGCAGGGGAGGCAAAAATGAAGTAGAAGGAATATTAAATTTAGGGTTTTAGTTAGACATCCACTTCCAATAGGTCTACATATAGGACAGCGGTGGAGATCAAGATGAGGTAGAGGGCGGGAGAATAAGACTTTCGTTCACTGTCCCAGGCGAAGCGGGGCAAATTAATCTAGTCAGTTGTTTAAAAAAAATTTTGAATTAGTCACATGATACTGATTCAAATTCATGACCTCTGCGTCAACAGGAAAGCATCTAGATACTGAGCTAACACTTTCCATATTTTGAGCACTAGGGTTAATACCCACCTCTACTAGGATATAAAGATGTGTTCAAATGAATAATACAGGTTTTGAGGTATATTCATGTGAACAAAATACAATGGTCTGTTTTGCGTGGAAAAAGAAAAAAAGAAAGAAAGTTGGAAACAGGAAGGGAACGACAATAAAGAAAGAAAAAAAAAACCAGACTGCAAAATAGTTTAGAGCTGAACGTTTGAGAAGAAGCACAATAAATATACGTAACAGCAACAAGGGTCTTAAAATTCCATGCTCCAGAAGTAGAAGACATTTCCTAATGTGGACAGGTCCTGCTAGTCTCACTAGTCATTGCCATGGGATGTGATTCCCTTGCCTCACCACAGCAAAATACCGGAAATGTGCCAACATGGCTATAAATAGGTGTTCTACTGTGGTTGTAAATTAACTAAATGAAATAATGAGAAATTCAACATGAAACAAACCGTTCTGGTAAAGTTTGTCAATGGCGGCGGGACATCTGCAGATGCAAAGCTTGTCCAAGTAGCAGGATTCATGACACTGTAGGCTTGGGGGACAGTCAGCTGTAACATTAGACAGATATTGTTATGGCCTTTAAGAGGACATTTGGCTGTAACAGTAGACAGAAAATTTAACGGTCCGTGAGAGAACATTCAGTGGTAACAGTAGATAAATAATGTAACGTCCGTAATAGGACACTCAGCTGTAACAGTAGACAGATAATGTAACGGTCTGTGAGAGGACATTCAGTGGTCACAGTAGACAGATAATGTAACGGTCTGTGAGAGGACATTCAGTGGTAACAGCAGACAAATAATGTAACGGTCTGTGAGAGGACATTCAGCGGTAACAGTAGACAGATAATGTAACGGTCTGTGAGAGGACAATTATCTGTAACAGAAGAAAGCTAATGTAACGGTCTGTGAGAGAACAGTCAGCTGTAACAGTAGATAGCTGATGTAACGGTCTGTGAGAGAACAGTCAGCTGTAACAGTAGATAGCTAATGAACCGGTCTGTGAGAGGACATTCAGCTGTAACAGTAGATAGCTAATGTAACGGTCTGTGAGAGAACAGTCAGCTGTAACAGTAGATAGCTAATGTAACGGTCTGTGAGAGAACAGTCAGCTGTAACAGTAGATAGCTGATGTAACGGTCTGTGAGAGGACATTCAGCTGTAACAGTAGATAGCTAATGTAACGGTCTGTGAGAGAACAGTCAGCTGTAACAGTAGATAGCTAATGTAACGGTCTGTGAGAGAACAGTCAGCTGTAACAGTAGATAGCTAATGTAACGGTCTGTGAGAGAACAGTCAGCTGTAACAGTAGATAGCAGATGTAACGGTCTGTGAGAGAACAGTCAGCTGTAACAGTAGATAGCTAATGTAACGGTCTGTGAGAGAACAGTCAGCTGTAACAGTAAACAGATAATGTAATGGTCTTTGAGAGGACATTCAGCGGTAACAGTAGACAGATAATGTAACGGTCTGTGAGAGAACAGTCAGCTGTAACAGTAGACAGATAATGTAATGGTCTTTGAGAGGACATTCAGCGGTAACAGTAGACAAATAATGTAACGGTCTGTGAGAGAACAGTCAGCTGTAACAGTAGACAGATAATGTAATGGTCTTTGAGAGGACATTCAGCGGTAACAGTAGACAGATAATGTAACGGTCTGTGAGAGAACAGTCAGCTGTAACAGATGACAGATAATGTAACGGTCTGTAAGAAGACAATGAGCAGTAACAGTAGACAGATAATGTAACGGTCTGTAAGAAGACAATGAGCTGTAACAGTAGACAGATAATGTAACGGTCTGAGAGAGAACAGTCGGCTGTAACAGTAGATGGATAATGTTACGGTCTGTGAGAGATCAGTCAGCAGTAACAGTAGACAGATAATGTTACGGTCTGTAAGAAGACAATGAGCTGTAAAAGTAGATAGATAATGTAACGGTCTGAGAGAAGACAATGAGCTGTAACAGTAGACAGATAATGTTACGTTTTGTGAGAGAACAGTCAGCTGTAACAGTAGACAGATAATGTAACGGTCTGTGAGAGAACAGTCAGCTGTAACAGTAGACAGATAATGTTACGGTCTGTAAGAAGACAATGAGCTGTAACAGTAGATAGATAATGTAACGGTCTGTGAGAGAACAGTCAGCTGTAACAGTAGACAGATAATGTTACGGTCTGTAAGAAGACAATGAGCTGTAACAGTAGATAGATAATGTAACGGTCTGAGAGAAGACAATGAGCTGTAACAGTAGACAGATAATGTAACGGTCTGTAAGAAGACAATGAGCTGTAACAGTAGACAGATAATGTAACGGTCTGTGAGAAGACAATGAGCTGTAACAGTAGACAGATAATGTAGTGATCTTTAAAAGGACAATGAGCTGTAACGGTGGAGTGATAAATTTGTAGGGCAAATCCAGGGTGGAATTGGGGATGCAAAGGCTCCTCATCCGTGTTTTCTTTGGGGCGGCGCACCTAATGGGAGGTGGTGGTAGACTGAGCTTGAGAGAAGCAGACAGTGAGTCTCAAGTTGCCAGAAGGCAGGCAGAGGCTGATATTACAGTGACAGTGGTTTCAGTTGCCTAACCAGTGGGCTCGTCGTCAAGAAGAAAACCACTGGCAAACTGCCTTCTACAAGATGGCTAGAAACGTAAAGCTCTCACAACTGACACAACGTTAGAGTTAATCCGTGACTGTGGTGATCGTGTGTAAATAGCAAAATAGGACATCTTAAGCTTATCGGCACGGCACATGAAGATGATGATGGTGGTGGTGGTGGTGGTGATAATAACGATGATAATGATGACGTTAATAATGATGTTGATGATGATAATGAACATAATAATAATGATGTTAATGATAATGGTGATAGTGATAATGATGGTGATAATGATGATGATAATGTTGATGATAATGATGATGATGATGATGGTCGTGGTGGTGATAATGATGGTGGTGGTGGTGGTGGTAATACAAGTCGATTAGAGGTCTATGAAGGGGGCAGCAGACGCGCTCACCTGAACACTTGTAGAGGCGATTCACCGTCTCGGTATCGCCAAAAGAAGGCTTCTCTGCCCGGCCGATCACATCTTGAAACAGTCTTTCTGTTGTCTGGAGGGTTGTCAGCTCCGGGGACTTGGCGAAGTACTGGGAAGACAGATTCGTGTACGTGACTTACAGATACAGCTTATAATCTGACTATTATCATGCATGTATGTTATCTTAGCGTGGGCTTTGTGTCTAAGTCGATACGAACGCTTCGTAATGCCGGGATGCCGGGTTCGATCCCAGCTGCAGGCCATACGCCTTGTGTTGGTTTCGACCGTGGTATCAGGCAGCCGACCGTCTAGGAGCAATGGCAAATTACTGGATGTAAATTTGCCTAGAAAAACCACACAATAGCCAGGGGCTTTGGGGTTGGTTCTGCAAAGTCCTGTAAAGGATACACAGCTAACGTTATGTTATCTTATCTTGTCACAATGACATGATCATGTTATGTGTACCCATTCGTGGTAAAGTCTTGGTTAGTTATGACTGAGCTACCGTGTAACAGTAGCCGGTACTATCTGTTTTCTGTTAACGTCGAATGTTTGCCGGCCTATACCAAACCTGACATCACATACTGAACCAACCAATTTTGGACGAAGCAGAGTTTTAGGGAAGATACTAGCCTTATCTGAGACAGAGGAAATGCAACTTGAAAACTTAATTTTATGACGGGGCAGACCAGGGTGCTTTATTAATTTCCTACCCCAAACAGGGGAAATTCACAGGTCACAGGACAGTCTAATATTTCAGGGGGTGGTAGATAGGCTGCATGCAGTCCCAGAACCTAGGCTGCATGCAGTCGTGGGACCTAGGCTGCACTCTATTGTTGGGCGTAGGTGGGTTGGGGTTAGGGCCAGTTCTAGATGTTTTGGGGTTGTTAAAAGCATCAGAAAGCCAAGAAACCCATTCTTACCACCCTCTAAAATGTTGGACTGTCCTGTGACGTCATCTGGGGTAGGATATTAATAAAGAACCCAGACCAGTCCATCTGCCTTGGTCTATGAAGTAAGCTCCAACAGTTGGATAGACAGAACACATCCCTTCTGATCCGGTAGCTTCTACAGCGTGCCTAATTTCTCGTGTTACCTTTCCTTTGGAGTAAACAAGGCAGGTCGAGATGAGAATCATTGTGCACCTGAAGTACTGTCAAAACATAGTCTCTGTAAAAATGCCCAGGTTTTGTTTTATGGTGAGGAGAAACGTCATTTCCATGCATCCTTATAGCACAACATAACACAATCGTCTGCAAAGACGGAAAGGTGCTATCAACAATTCTCTTACAATCGACACTGGGCAAGCCCGTGCATGGCTTGTCCTCTAATGCAGTAGCAACATCACTGTATCTCTACTGATTGTTCCAATGAGAATTTAGTTATAATTTCTCCTATCGTGACTTTAAAGGTGACACAGAATTCCTTCACCAGGCTTTACACCCAGCTCATGCAATCATGTTGGAATCAGATATGCGTCATCATCCAGCAGATAGTCAATGCAGAGTGGATCTTATCTGCTCTGTCCATGCTTCTTCGTGTTTGCCATGGTGCAATTCCTGCCAGTTGGTCCACTCGTTCATTATCTTTTACTCCATTAAGTCTAAATACGTCGATACCGGTAACGGAGGTTAAATGCAACTTCTGAATGATGTCTGTCTTTTCCGACACGTGTTGTGATTGTATTAAGCTTGTTCATTGAATCTGATATAATTACTGTGTGTATGCCTTCTTGTGTTCTGTTGACCATGTCACTTTACAGAAGCAGCGGTTACTCCATGGCCATGCTGATTGGTAAGTGTCACAATCCTCTTGTGCGGATCTCCCCACCACCACTACCCCACCCATATTGGGCATATAGGGCTAGACATATATATTTTAAAGACCAACTGGCACTTGGTGGATGAAGTGGTCAGCATCACGCCAGCCGCCTTTTCTTCCCAGGACTGCACCTGCCACACACTAAAGGCCGGGTCCACCAGAGAGCAAAGATCATTTTTGAAAAACATTCAGCTCCGTCAGGACCCGAACATACCACCTTCTGATCCGCAGGCTAGCGTCTAGCTGCTCCACCATGGCGACTTCTGCCAGCTTAATTGCACACTTTTAATTTTTACCGGGTCGGTCTCCCAAATGCCCTTCCCCTTGTTAAGTTGATGCTGAGTACAAGGTAAAACTGGACTCACATTCCTGCCGTAGTGCATGACGGACGTGTAGTCATACTTGACTGCTTTCTCCGTGATAGAACCAGACAGAAGTTTCGAAAACTGGTATCTGCATACATAAACAACATGATTTATGACATCTGATATCACCACATTGAATTATTATGATTTATGTGATCTGGTGTGTAAACATAGAAATATGACGATTTATGAGATTTGGTGTTTACACATAGAAATATGATGATTTATGGGATCTGGTGTTTACACATAGAAATATGATGATTTATGAGATCTGGTGTTTACATGTAGAAATATGATGATTTATGAGAACTGGTGTTTACACATAGAAATATGATGATTTATGGGATCTGGTGTTTACACATAGAAATATGATGATTTATGAGATCTGGTGTTTACACGTAGAAATATGATGATTTATGAGATCTGGTGTTTACACATAGAAATATGATGATTTATGAGATCTGGTGTTTACACATAGAAATATGATGATTTATGTGATCTGGTGTTTACACATAGAAATATGATGATTTATGGGATCCGGTGTTTACACATAGAAATATGATGATTTATGAGATTTGGTGTTTACACATAGAAATATGGTGATTTATGAGATCTGGTGTTTACACATAGAAATATGATGATTTATGGGATCTGGTGTTTACACGTAGAAATATGATGATTTATGAGATTTGGTGTTTACACATAGAAATATGATGATTTATGAGATCTGGTGTTTATACATAGAAATATGATGATTTATGGGATCTGGTGTTTACACGTAGAAATATGATGATTTATGAGATCTGGTGTTTACACATAGAAATGTGATGATTTATGAGATCTGGTGTTTACACATAGAAATATGATGATTTATGTGATCTGGTGTTTACACATAGAAATATGATGATTTATGTGATCTGGTGTTTACACATAGAAATATGATGATTTATTAGATCTGGTGTTTACACATAGAAATATGTTGATTTATTGGATCTGGTGTTTACACATAGAAATATCCTGATATATGAGATCTGGTAAAGAACCTATTTTACATTTCACTTGTTCTAAAATAACCAGCCAAACAAACAAGACACAAGCAACCAACCAGACAGAAAGACAGACACCATGCCTCCCCTGAGACATGTTCCGGACGTTTTCTAGCAGTACTTTAATAAACTTGTCCCAACAAACAAGACACAAGCAACCAACCAGACAGAAAGACAGACACCATGCCTCTCCTGAGACATGTTCCGGACGTTTTCTAGCAGTACTTTGACAAACTTGTCCCAACAAACAAGACACAAGCAACCAACCAGACAGAAAGACAGACACCATACCTCTCCTGAGACATGTTCCGGACGTTTTCTAGCAGTACTTTGACAAACTTGTCCCAACAAACAAGACACAAGCAACCAACCAGACAGAAAGACAGACACCATACCTCTCCTGAGACATGTTCCGGACGTTTTCTAGCAGTACTTTGACAAACTTGTCCCAACAAACAAGACACAAGCAACCAACCAGACAGAAAGACAGACACCATACCTCTCCTGAGACATGTTCCAGACGTTTTCTAGCAGTACTTTGACCAACTTGTCCCAACAAACAAGACACAAGCAACCAACCAGACAGAAAGATAGACACCATACCTCTCCTGAGACATGTTCCGGACGTTTTCTAGCAGTACTTTTAACAAACTTGTCCCAACAAACAAGACACAAGCAACCAACCAGACAGAAAGACAGACACCATGCCTCTCCTGAGACATGTTCCGGACGTTTTCTAGCAGTACTTTGACAAAATTGTCCCAACAAACAAGACACAAGCAACCAACCAGACAGAAAGACAGACACCATACCTCTCCTGAGACATGTTCCAGACGTTTTCTAGCAGTACTTTGACAAACTTGTCCCAACAAACAAAACACAAGCAACCAACCAGACAGAAAGACAGACACCATACCTCTCCTGAGACATGTTCCTGACGTTTTCTAGCAGTACTTTTAACAAACTTGTCCCAACAAACAAGACACAAGCAACCAACCAGACAGAAAGACAGACACCATACCTCTCCTGAGACATGTTCCGGACGTTTTCTAGCAGTACTTTGACAAACTTGTCCCAACAAACAAGACACAAGCAACCAACCAGACAGAAAGACAGACACCATGCCTTCCCTGAGACATGTTCCGGACGTTTTCTAGCAGTACTTTTAACAAACTTGTTCCAACAAACAAGACACAAGCAACCAACCAGACAGAAAGACAGACACCATACCTCTCCTGAGACATGTTCCGGACGTTTTCTAGCAGTACTTTGAAAAACTTGTCCCAACAAACAAGACACAAGCAACCAACCAGACAGAAAGACAGACACCATGCCTCCCCTGAGACATGTTCCGGACGTTTTCTAGCAGTACTTTTAACAAACTTGTCCCAACAAACAAGACACAAGCAACCAACCAGGCAGAAAGACAGACACCATGCCTCCCCTGAGACATGTTCCGGACGTTTTCTAGCAGTACTTTTAACAAACTTGTCCCAACAAACAAGACACAAGCAACCAACCAGTCAGAAAGACAGACACCATACCTCTCCTGAGACATGTTCCGGACGTTTTCTAGCAGTACTTTGACAAACTTGTCCCAACAAACAAGACACAAGCAACCAACCAGACAGAAAGACAGACACCATGCCTCCCCTGAGACATGTTCCGGACGTTTTCTAGCAGTACTTTTAACAAACTTGTCTCAACAAACAAGACACAAGCAACCAACCAGACAGAAAGACAGACACCATGCCTCTCCTGAGACATGTTCCGGACGTTTTCTAGCAGTACTTTTAACAAACTTGTCCCAACAAACAAGATACAAGCAACCAACCAGACAGAAAGACAGACACCATGCCTCCCCTGAGACATGTTCCGGACGTTTTCTAGCAGTACTTTGACAAACCTGTCCCAACAAACAAGACACAATCAATCAACCAGACAGAAAGACAGACACTATGCCTCCCCTGAGACATGTTCCGGACGTTTTCTAGCAGTACTTTTAACAAACTTGTCCCAACAAACAAGACACAAGCAACCAACCAGACAGAAAGACAGACACCATGCCTCCCCTGAGACATGTTCCGGACGTTTTCTAGCAGTACTTTTAACAAACTTGTCCCAACAAACAAGACACAAGCAACCAACCAGACAGAAAGACAGACACCATACCTCTCCTGAGACATGTTCCGGACGTTTTCTAGCAGTACTTTGACAAACTTGTCCCTGTCATGTCGCTGATGTTCGTGAATCAACCCTATCACGTGACCCAGCTCATGAATTAGGATGCGCTTCTGCAAATTGCACAAGAAGAATATTTTCAGTAACGGCACATGATGATTTCTTCGTACACACGAATGTTTTACAATACTTCCTGTTTTTCTTTCGTTGGCTTTAAATAGATTATCTATATCTGCAGAGTTCTCTCTCTCTCTCTCTCTCTCTCTCTCTCTCTCTCTCTCTCTCTCTCTCTCTCTCTCTCTCTCTCTCTCTCTCTCTCTCTCTCTTCTTTTACCCCACCAGGACATCACACAAGCGATAAACACCCGATGACACAAAGTGCCAACATGTGGATGAGGATCACCCTTGGAGAGGTGCCAGAAACCACGTTCAGCCATTAGACCATATTTATGGCCGGGCTATATTTCGGCCCCTGGCAAGAGCCAGAGTAGGGATTCAAATAACGAAAAATTTCATCTCAAAAAGGGATAACAGGATTGTGTCTCGAGTATGAACTTCACTGTCTTGTGTAATTCACTCAGAGACTCGTAAAGTTTGGGTTTTACAAAAAATTGTGCGGAGGCTTTTAAAGATTAAATTAAAACAGTAAATGATTCTGTTCATGCCTTCAGTCTTGATGGGCATATAGGGCTAGACCTGTATTCTATTGACCAACATGTTAAAGTTAAAGTCGACTTTGAAGGTTAAAGTCGAGAGGACTGACTTTATTGCACAAAGTTTTACACCATATGACTCGGTCTCTCTCCGCAGAACGGCCTGCCGAGAGCATCGCACAGAGCACGAGCTCCGTAGCTCCGGCGACAATCTAAAGGGATCTCAGTGAAACATTGCACTCGTGAACTAAAGGGCGCAGCCGTGGAGCGAAAGGCAAACGGCTTGACCAGTTCGCCACAATAACCCCCATTTTATAGACACATGGGCACTTACTGGATGATGTGGTCAGCATCACGCTGGCCGTCTTTACTTCCCAAGACTTCACCTGGTACTATTCAAGGCCTGGTCGACCTGGGACCGAGGGTCATTTTTGAGGTGGGGGGGATCTGTACCGTCAGGACCCGAACCAATGACGGTCTGATACTTGTTTGTTTCTTTTAGTATCCAGAAGCCATGAGTTGTTAACCCTTAGGCTCGGTATTATGGATATCGCAACCTTTCGGCCTTGATTCCATTGTAAATACCGTAAATCTGGGAGAAATTTGGCTTTTCTGCCTACCCCCGGGAGTGAACCCGGACCACAAGGTGTTCGTCACCCGGTCACCGCGCAATCCGGTTTAGCCAACTACGCTACAGAGCCGGGCAAACCACTACACTGCGGCGACTCTCGGAATGAGCTATTAGTATTTCTTCTTCTTCTTTTCTTTTTTTGATCCGAAAGCCTCTGTTTTCCACGTCCATCAGTCGAGAGCCAGTGTATCTAAGTTTAGCTGCCTTTTGCAGTCAGCATCATGAGCATTGCCAACCAGCCGAGGAGTTCGTGATGTAGTCTATGTCAGTCTTTTCACAAGGGACAGAGAGGGACAACAACGAAAGTACGTCGCTTAGTGCAGCAAAGCCTGGCATATGATATCACAACGTCTAGTCTGAGAATGGAGGTGGAGGCAGTCACTGCTGCCTCCAGGTGGCTTGAGAATCAGCTGTACACACACGCTGTGATTGTAACTGACTATCAGAGCATGTTGAGAAAGGTGAAGACAGGTATGCTTCGTGCAGAGTGGCAAGCATTATTTCAGAGGTCCCGCGTAGTTAACATCCTTTGGATATTCTCTCTAAGTGTTACCGGTGTGTTGGAAAATGGGCAGACAGATAGACTGGCCGATTCTGCTGGACTTGGTGGTGATTCGAGGTATAATAAGCCATTGATTGTGAGGGCCCATGGGGAGCGAGTGAACAGTGCGGAGGTACAAACAGATCATTGAGGTCTGAGGAGAATGGCGCTGCGGAGAGTTACCAGAGGATCTGACCGACTCTCAACATTCAAGGGAAAGGCGAGACGGATATACAATCAGTTACTGGTACCATCGGAATAGGATCTCTTCGCTTGCTACTGAAGATAGGGACAGAGCGCTTGTGGGAGTGTCCCGAGTGCTGTGATGTCGATCCTTATTCAACATTTAACCTGCTGTGTGGGGAACATGTGAACTAGAGAAATGAGGAAGTCCAAGAGGAACTCTAAGATAAACGTTGATGATAGAACCCAAAGGAGCTGGACTGGTTTCTAACCATTATATGGAAAACATTTATTAAAAGAAACAAAGAAATAGCGAGCCCTATGTGATGTATAAAGGCACAAAGTGTGATGATTACCTTTTCAAGATGTCTACAAGTATTTTAACGTTCGACTCTCTTCAGGTAACAAATTAATCCTGGTATGTCTGTGTAAAAAGTAATGAACGAGCGGACCAACTGGCAAGCACTGCACCAACGCAGGAACAAAGAAGCATGAACAGGTTAGAAATTATTAACTCTGCATAGACTTTGTCCGTGGAAAATTACTAATCTATGACATAACACGAATTGGTGACTTAAGAATATTTATAATTCAACTAAACCAAATTTTAGTATAAATGATTATAGAAGTATAAAACATTCACTTTCAATGCATTGACGCCCCCTTGAAACCTCTTGCGCCCCTACCCCTTTTCCTCCCAGACTAGAAACCACTGTCCTAGGGCGATCTCTTGAGTTCATATTAGTTTTCATGTGTAGTGCAATTTGTTCGTAATTCTGGCCAAATAGTTAGATACGGCAAAACCATTTGATTCTATTTCTTTTCAATAAACTTGGACAAGATGTCTTCACAATCTGTTTGATAATATCATTTCTCACTTGAATGGTTAAGATGGCGGCTTTCCTTGAGTATCTCATTTCACGTGTGTTAGTTCTACATAGGCTAACCTTTGAAAATGTCCAAGTTTGGCACTGGTAGAGCAGTGTTGGTATGAATGTACTGTTCAGACTCTGTATCTTGTCTACCATACTTATGTTTGCATGACTTAAATTAACGGCGTCACGTAATATAAGGTTAGTTGCGTATCCTTTACAGGACGTTGCAGAACCAACCCCATCAGCCCCTGGCTGTTGTGTGGTTTCACTAGGCAAATTTACGTCCAGTAGTTTGCCATTGCTTCTAGACGGTCGGCTCCCTGATAACACGGTCGAAACCAACGCAAGCCAGCAGCTGGGATCGAACCCGGTACCCCGGCATTGCGAAGCGTTCGCATCGACTTAGCTACAGAGCCGACGTCACCTAATATACAAGTGTGATAACACAATAAAAAGATGATATTATCTGTCCTCAAAGACGGCAAACTTACCGATCTGCAGTTTCTAGCCAGCGTCACAATCTGCTCTCCACCTATATGTCCGATGTTTGTAGAGCATCTGCAATGTCGACAACCAAAATAGTAAAAACCGGGTAGGAGACAACATTTAGACATCCGCGGACACAAACAATCTGTCACGTGACAGAGGTATTGTCAACAACAGGTTCTTTTCCTATCTGCTGGTCGCAGCTCCGTCATTGAGATTTGCTTGCTGATTAACTGGCACAATACTGCAGATTGTAACGCTTGATGTGGCTGTTATATGTCTCCTAACTATAACTTATATGAGGTTGAACCGGGTATCTAGGATTCATCATGTTGGATTGTCATCCAGGATGTGGCTGTCGGGGTCTCAAGGGTGAACAAGCTTTTAAGTAGCAGCATTGAGGGAAAGCAGACGGACAGCTCTGTCTCATATTTATGAACACTTTATTAACGTATTCTTGAGAAGGCTGACATGTCTGAGATGAGCGGGGGTGACTAGAAGAGGAAAATCAGGAATTAGGCTCTTCTTCTTCTTTTTCTTCTGCTTCTTCTTCTTCTTCTTTTTACTTCTTCTTCTTTTTCTTCTTCTTCTTCTTCTTCTTCTTCGTCTTCTTCTTCTTCGTCTTCTTCTTCTTCTTCTTCTTCTTCTTCTTCGCGTTCACCGGCTGTAAACTCTGGCGGAAAGTTCTGGTTGTTTGTCTCACCTCTGGACTGTAGTCTTGTTCCAGAATCTGAGTGTTGCATGCACGCCCGTTTAACAGATCTGACTTAATTTTATGCAGATTTTTGGTTCCTTGCCTCTCAGGCAGATGCACTCCGACTTCGAAGGAAGCCCCAAATTAGTTGACTCCTATGACATGCTTGTTGGGAAGGCAGTGGGTCTATTCTTGTTTTCCCCACAATGGGACCCCAGAACCCACACGCGGAAGGAATTGGGCTAAATGAGAAACAGTCAAGCACAGAACCAGTCCTAAACTATATACAAAGACAATAGATAAAATCATTTCCTAACTTAAAGAGAATACCTTGAGATGCCACACCATACAAAGCTTGAGCCAAAGGAGGAGAGACACGGAGAACACAAGACAGACCAAGAACATGATGGAAAGATAACATCAGAGAAACAACTCTACCACAGCACGAGGTGTTTATTTTCAAGACCTCCAAAAAAGCCATAACCAAAACACCGTATACCCATGGACATTCAAAACGGCAAAAGAGGAGATGAAGAAGTAGCAGTGGAAGAAGATTCTTGGGAAGGCATACACTAGGAGATAATGTCTTCACATGTTTACACTAAAGAGTGTGTGCTGTAGGCGTCGAGAATACTTCTTCGTCCATAAATAGCATATCTGTCCACAACCCTCTGTCTTTAGGTTTAGGTTAGGTTTAAACAATGGATCAACATTCTCGCACTCGTGTAGTAACCCATCAGTGTTCAGTTCTACTTCAAGCCTGAGTCCGAAGAATCGGCAACGATTCTGAAATACTTTGGGTAGATTTTTTTTTAATGCAAATTTTGCCCGGGCAGCACCATTAGGCCATTCTTTTTCGATTTCAAACTGCCAAGGGATTTTTTAACGTACGCAACAATACCCAGAGAACAGGAAAAATAACTAGAAGTCCATGTGAACAGATCACAGTCTTTACCGGTGCTCGAACCCGGGACTTTCAGCACTCGAAGCGCATGCCAAGCCTCGAGACCACGCAGCCACCCTCTGTCTTGTTTACAGCCAATAAAACCTAATCCTGATTTTCTTCTGTCATGATGCCCTTTTTAGCAGCAAAAAGCAGCATTTCACAGGATGGAAAACATTATGCTGCAATCATTGTTGACATAAAGTTTGAAGTGAGAAATAAAGTTCTTACGAGTCATTTAGAGCACATCCTGATGTATGGAAGTAAATTATGGACATTCAACACATTAGTAAGAAATTATGTGGAAGCTGCAGAAACCGATGTACTGATGAATGATGAGACCACCCTAGACAGATAAAATAAAGAAGTCCTAAATGAAATTAACACCCAGAGACAAATGATTACCTGCCTCAGAAGTCAAGTCAGAGTCTTTGTGCACACACAAAGAAATGGAGGGGGAGGGGGGGGGGGACGGAAGTACATAGTAACTAAGAAATGGGGGAAAAAACGGAAGTACATAGTAACAAAATGTAAGCTGTACTGCAAGATAGACAGGTTAAGCCAGGTCTGACAATGTAGCATCTTGGCATAAAAAGACGTGTATCATAAATGCTTGGCAGGACATATGACAGAAGGTGCTGGATACATACGATGATCAACGCCACAAGGTATGGACTTGGGGGAAGAAGACATTGGAGTATTCTATTCCACCCAGCAAATGAGTCTGTCTATAAAAGATCTGAACATCAAGGAAGATTGTCTCGGAAGCTTAAATATTTTGCCCATATCAAGCGCTACGGCGGATTGGGGAAAAATAGCAGAAGGTATGGTGAAAGGAAGGAGAGGCAGGGGCCGACCAGGTTGACGCAGGATATTTTTGACTTCTTGGGTATGAAAGTGCTCGAGGGGGTAGAGCTGGCAAGAGATCGATTTTCTGTTAAGTGAACAGTGAGGAGAGCAACAGTCTGTGTTTTAGACAAACAAGGCAAATTCTAGCAACCCAGTTCAACTTCCGAAGAAGTTATAACTAGGATAGCCATAACTGCAACACCAGCCAGATGTAATGTGCAGACTTCTCAATTCAAAGCAGCTTTTAGTGGGTACCAGGTAAAGTCCTGGGAAGTGAAGGCGGCCGGCCAGATGTTGACCACATCATCCACTAAGTGCCGATTGGTCTATAAAATGTAACTGACGGGCACTTTTCCGTCTTTCCAGACGTCAGTGTTATAATGCGCTATGTGGAGGCACGGGAGTTACAGCCCGTGGCGAGGGCGAGTCTTTCACAATTATAGCATTAGGATTTCAGGACCATTGTTGTCAACATTTGTGTTTAGTCTTCTCAGATGCTTAGCTCTCATCCTTTCTGCAGTCATTTCTTCCTTCATTCTCATTTCCTTCCTGAAATGCCACCTTCCACAAAACACGGCCCATAGCATTTTGTTCCAATGAGTCCCCTTTAATACCTGTATCATTCATGTCCCGTCTGCACACGTCTTTGTATCGTAGTAGAAGTTTAAATATATATTCAAAAAAAGCTATGTCTAGTCCTATATGCCAAATACGCCTGAAAGAGTAGGATGAAGTTTCTTTTTACTCTACTATACAGTCATGCGGCGTGATGCTGACTGACCACATCACTCATCTTGTGCCGATGGTCTATAAAATATAGGTCTAGCCCTATATGCCCTATACGCCTAAAGGCGTGGAAAAGGGTCCTTTACTTTTACTCACCTATACAGTCAAGGGCCGAGTTGTCAGGCCTGATGCGGCCTAAAGTGTCGCAAGAAACGGCCTGCAAACACACAGGGGACGCAAGAGTGACAATATAAGTTAAGCTGTTAAGCTTTTGTATAACAAACATTTTTCAACAGGTAATAATTTAAAACCTTCACGGACACCCCCGTGCCGCGATGTTGTCAGAAAAGCAAAAATGGATGTGGGCGCGGATTGTAGCGTATTGTCTGTAAACAATTCTAATTAACAGACTCTTTTTCACAGCCTCCAGGCCAGACACACACACACACACACACACACACACACACACCACACACACACACTACACACACACAAATAATTTTCCACTCAGGCTCCGTCCTTTCATTCAGAAGTTAGAGGTTTTGAGGTTTTGAACAACGAATCAACATCATGGCACACGGGTAGCAACCCATAAGTGCTCCGTTCTTCTTCTAACTTAAGTCATGAGTCCGAAGAAGCTCAGCAGTGTCCAGGCTTTGTAGCACCGGAGATAATCCTGAAATATTTTGGGTAGATTTTTAGATTTTTTTTTTTTTTTTTGCGAGCATAACAATGCACACGGGCGTCCGATCTCACTACCCAGAGACAACGGGGAATTTACTAGAAGTGCCTGCCGTTACCGGGGTTTGAAACGTCTAGCACTCGAGGCGGACATCAACCTCGAGACCACGCAGCCCCCCTCAGATGCTAACGAAGGATCAACATGTGTGACGAAATGACCTCAGTGGTCTCAGAAGTTATATTGTGTTTAATAATTTCTTATGTTCAGAGAAGGACAAAGAATTAAAAGCAATAGTCACTGAGCCTAAAATAGTTCTAAAACCACTACAAGGGATTTGAGAATTGTTTAAACTGCGTTTCCAATCTCTAGCCAGACAAAGCAACCTTGCTTTAGGTAATATTACCTTGGCTAGGAATTCCTTTCTCACGCCCATGTCATATAATTATCTCCTGCCTAGTCTGTAGTGGCAAGTAAATAGGGAGATAACTTCATATCACACCTGATTAGCTCCCCTGAAACCCGACTTTAGTGTCATAAAAAGTTACATAACACAGACTGATGGGCTCCTTTGGAACAGGATAGATCAGGGGAATTAAGTGGTCAGGTAGACATTGCTAGACAGGCCGGCGTCCAGCGTCTGAAGTTTTCACACATGATAGTGAAATTCTCCAGAGAGCAGATGTTTGGCAATTAAGAATGTTTAATCTTGGTCAAGGTCGTACTGTAGGCTGTTCACTGTGAGTGACAGGCCCTTGATAGCTAGGTTGATCTAATACGTACCTCGTAGGCGGGACTTAAGTCATCTCCTTTAGGGTTGGGTATAACCTAGTAGAGGGTGGAGTTAACCTTGCAGACAGATAGGGGTATTAAGACACAAGCCCTGGAATTTCTGTCAGAATCGCTGCCACGAGCAAACAAACAGGTCGACCTTAGAGGTAATTCTAATGGTTTGATTCTAGTTGGCGATAGCTGGAAGTTTCCAGGTAAGCCTGTACAATTATTTTCAATCTTGTATACATAGGTTAGGGAGTTAGCTAAAATCTATTCTACCTTTTCCTAATTTGTCTACACATTCTGCTTGAAATAGTCCTTTGTGAGTATTCAGTATCTCAGTTAGGGAACTGCTAAACTATTTCTATTTCTGGTATGTTTGTGGCACATGTTTTTCAGTGTATGTTTTCATGTTTATAAAATAAGACTTGTATACTAAAATGTAATGAAATTATAATGTTTCAACCATCAACCAAAACATGAGTTTGGACTGTGGGAAAAGAGGCCCACATATGCAGCCATGCTGTTACATTTTGTGTGCCCACCATGTGTTCACCTAAACCGGGGATTTATAACCCCAGTGGAAGAATCATGAGTGTATATTATTCACTGTCACTGAAAGATAATATTCAGGACAGCATGCTCGTATAAAATGTTTGGCGTGTTCAGCACATAACCTGCGCCACATGTTTATGTCAAATCAATGTCAGCAAGTTGGAAGTCTGAGTGATGACGGACAACAGAAAGTCAACTATCATGACAGAACCTTAGAGTGAAGGCAGGATATGTGAGACGTCGATTGTGAGACACAAAGACCTTCAGAACAGACTGGAGAGAATGTGGAAAATGAGGAGTGATGAGATATAATGTATTATTGTATATTGTATTAATTGACACATGTATTCTTAGTGTAAGTCAAGATACTACACGTATGTGTTTGTTTCCATTATTACAGCTCCCATGTGGGTGAGGATCAGTCGTTTCTAAAAACAGAAATAGAGGGTCATCACGGTCACGAGACTACATTGTGTTAGAACTCGGCCAGCTGGAGAAACAGGTGGGAACCAGGGAACCAGGTGGAAGGACCAGGAGAACTGGGCGGAAAGACTGGAACAGCTAAGAAGGGACTCAACACGAGGACTCTCAGAGGTTCCACTTTCTAAAGTTATGTAACATGTATTTATGTAACTAAACACCACCATTATCATTCAGTCGAATCTTAGGTACTCAGTTATCTAGCTGAAGCATCTCATTACCACCATACCATCACTATCTATTATAACAACAATGATGACTAATGTCATACTCTGATTGCTAGGTTAATAAATCAAATATTTGGTCTTATCCTGCATCAGTTTTTGTAATTCCAAATGTGTCTGTTCTTACACGTTTAATTAAACAAATAAGATAGAATAGCATTTGGTGGGGGGCTCATTAAATAATAAAATTTCTTTACCAAGAGAAGGTCGACGGATTGGGTCAACTGCCCTGTCTAGTGAATCATTCAAGATAATAATATATAGACATCTAAAACCCATTTCCTTCTCTTGTGGGTACCAAGTTCAGCTAAAGTTAATATAAATAACGAGCCAATATGGCTGTTTTCTTGGATATCCAGGACTTTGTCTGAGAGCAACCTAGCCCGGATAATAGTTCAGGTAATCTGGTAGAGGGGATGTGTTGAGAGGAAAATTCCTACTCAACATATAAATCATTTAAACCCAAATCCAGAGAACCCACGACCCGGGACGACACACTAAAAGTGTTGTACTTTCCAAAGGGAGTGGGCGTAACGTCACACTGGGAGAGCTCGCCGGGATTGAACTTGGCTAATAACTCCTAGACTAAAGATAGTAAATTTATTAAATTTAACTTTAACTCTTCTGCCAGTATATAGTATAAATCAAAATTAGTAATTTATACATGGAGAGAGATTATAAAGTATAAAATAACTTTTTAAATAAATAAATGGATGGTATCATTTAACTGTCTATCATTGATCACGTCATAACCATTGATCATTGTTTATTCAGTAAATTTTAGATAGAGTTGATTGTGATTATATCTGCTTGCATGTTTCATCATTTGATATAGATTGTAGAACATTGAATGTTGACATCATATCATTGATATTTATGCTTAGTGACTGAATGTAATATTACTTCACATCATTTACAGGCGTAATTGTGTGCTGCTATGTCATTCTAAAAGCTGTCAGTCTGGTAGGCTGCTCTGTTTCATTCACATCCCTGTGCTGCGGTAGTAGTCTACTCTGTTGTCCAGTTTACTGTACCTTGCTCTGACTTATCTCGCTTACTCTGACTCGGGAACTTATTATATCTCTTTCTTAATAGATCTAATAAGATAGAATGGATATACGTACCGAGTACCGAGAAATATGCATAAAATGTGGGGTAGCAGACGGCTTGGTAGGGGCACAGTTAGAGACCTTTGTTAACTACCATATGGTTCAGTGGAATGATAGGATTGCCTGGGTTGCTGCAGAGGAGAAGCGTCAGCGTGAGATAGAAGAAGAGGGTGAGATTCAGCGTATAAGCGAACTTAACAGAAAGCGCCAGCTGGAGAGAGAGGAAAGTGAGATGCAGCAACAACTTCTAAGAGAAGAGCACGAGAGGGAGTTGCAACGTATGAAAGAAGAAGACGAAGAAAGCTACCAGCGTGAGATAGACAGCGAGAGAGAGTATCAGCTGATAAGAGCAGAACTCCTCAGAGAACTGAAGCAGTTCGACGAAGAAGACGAGAGAAGGCGACAGTCTACTCAACAAGAATATGACAGAGAAATGCGGCCTGAACAGCAAGCAGAAAATGGTGATGATACTATGAGTGCAGCCGAGGAAAGCACACCTCAGACTGACTCTAGGGCACAGATTGTAGAGGTTCAACCTCCCAATTTAGATGTGCGCACCCCTACTCCCAAAAGTTTAGAAACTAGGGATAAGGATGAAAACCACCTCGAAAAAGACAGACAGTACCTCAAACCTACTAACCCAAAAGGGATACTAGGGAAACAGAAGAATTTTTCTAACAGGACCGTAGCTACATTGCCGGGACCCTTAGTTTCCAGTCTTAAGCCAACAAGGAAAAGATGGGACAAGAAAAAGAAATCTTCACAAGGGACCAGACCTACAATGCTGGGACCCCTTATTTTCATTAGCTCAGACGAGCAAAATGAGAAAACTCTTCCCGACCAGAAACTGAATCGTGGAAGGAAAAAGAGTGCCGTGGGTGCCGTTAACAGTCACGAGCGTGACAGCAGAATCAGGGAAGCCACACCTGATTTCTTCAACCCTTCAAGGTCTTCAAAGAAAGACGAAGGGGATCCGCACATTCCGAAAAGGAATAGTAGTAGGAAAACGAGAACCCCAAGCACAGGTGACAGTAGTCACAAGAATGAGGACTGCCTTGACTATAGACCCAGCTGTTTGACTGGCACACTAGCCACTAGTGAGAGCGAGGGCAAGACCTTATGCGACTCTCATATATCCTTCTGTTCGGCTGAACAAGAAGAAGAAATTCAGGCTGAGACAGAGAATGACAGGGCACCTGCTTCTCTTATCCTCTTCAGTGCGGCTGCACATGAAGAGAGAGTTAATCTCAGTTCTGACTCCAACCCCCAAAAGGTTGACGACACAGGCAGTAACACGCCACTTCATTTATCTTCACTGGACTTGGCATCAGAAAGCCCGACCAGGAAGAAAGTGAATACTCGAGGAGAAACCTCCCGATATCTCAGAGTGCCTACAAGAGGAAACTTTGAAAGTACAGGATATTCCTGTAAACTCTAATGTGGATAGCGACACTGGACAACCCAGGATGTCTGCCAACACTAGAGAAGAAGCAACTTTTGTGGAACAGTGGGTGGAGACTTTAAAAAGAAGTAATGCCACCTTATCACGTTTGAAGACCCAAAAGTGTGTGAATGATCTGATCAGTTTATACACTGGCCAGACACTTGTACGCAGTGACTCCGACTGTGACACAATCTTTGAAGAATGTGACCGACTAGGCGGCTGTCTGGGTAAGGAGAGAAGGCGGCAAGAAAGAACAGATCTATTGCGCTACCAAGAACAAGGCAGTGGCAAGTTCTGGGTACATCCTGGGATAATGATGTACGACAATACCCCTCATATAAAGAGGAGATTGAAAGAATTCAGCAGGATTGGAGCACGACGGCGGAAAAAAGCGGTGACCAAACTGACTGTGACTCATCCGTTTAGGAAATCACTTCAGGCGCTTCCATTACAGATTGGGAGGAGCCGAGTGACAGCAAACGTATATCAGCGCCGCGGAGAAGACGGGTTGATTAAAAATGGAGTTCCCGGATTGTGGAGAAAGAAGGAACCTCCAGATAAAAAGACATTACTGAGCTTTGGCTTAGAATGCCTACATGATTCTAGGACTAAGGACTTAGCCTGGAAGAATAAACATATGGTGACTGTACAACGATGCAGGACATCTAGATTCCACAAGGAATATTGGCGAAGGAAACATTTGGACAGAAAGGAGCTGAGAAGTGAAATAAACTTCTTAGAAATCACTGAGTGTCTAAACATTGGCCATAGCGAGCTACGACCAAAATCAACCGTGGGCCTATGTGACGAAATGACCTCAGTGGTCTCAGAAGTTATATTGTGTTTAATAATTTCTTATGTTCAGAGAAGGACAAAGAATTAAAAGCAATAGTCACTGAGCCTAAAATAGTTCTAAAACCACTACAAGGGATTTGAGAATTGTTTAAACTGCGTTTCCAATCTCTAGCCAGACAAAGCAACCTTGCTTTAGGTAATATTACCTTGGCTAGGAATTCCTTTCTCACGCCCATGTCATATAATTATCTCCTGCCTAGTCTGTAGTGGCAAGTAAATAGGGAGATAACTTCATATCACACCTGATTAGCTCCCCTGAAACCCGACTTTAGTGTCATAAAAAGTTACATAACACAGACTGATGGGCTCCTTTGGAACAGGATAGATCAGGGGAATTAAGTGGTCAGGTAGACATTGCTAGACAGGCCGGCGTCCAGCGTCTGAAGTTTTCACACATGATAGTGAAATTCTCCAGAGAGCAGATGTTTGGCAATTAAGAATGTTTAATCTTGGTCAAGGTCGTACTGTAGGCTGTTCACTGTGAGTGACAGGCCCTTGATAGCTAGGTTGATCTAATACGTACCTCGTAGGCGGGACTTAAGTCATCTCCTTTAGGGTTGGGTATAACCTAGTAGAGGGTGGAGTTAACCTTGCAGACAGATAGGGGTATTAAGACAAGCCCTGGAATTTCTGTCAGAATCGCTGCCACGAGCAAACAAACAGGTCGACCTTAGAGGTAATTCTAATGGTTTGATTCTAGTTGGCGATAGCTGGAAGTTTCCAGGTAAGCCTGTACAATTATTTTCAATCTTGTATACATAGGTTAGGGAGTTAGCTAAAATCTATTCTACCTTTTCCTAATTTGTCTACACATTCTGCTTGAAATAGTCCTTTGTGAGTATTCAGTATCTCAGTTAGGGAACTGCTAAACTATTTCTATTTCTGGTATGTTTGTGGCACATGTTTTTCAGTGTATGTTTTCATGTTTATAAAATAAGACTTGTATACTAAAATGTAATGAAATTATAATGTTTCAACCATCAACCAAAACATGAGTTTGGACTGTGGGAAAAGAGGCCCACATATGCAGCCATGCTGTTACATTTTGTGTGCCCACCATGTGTTCACCTAAACCGGGGATTTATAACCCCAGTGGAAGAATCATGAGTGTATATTATTCACTGTCACTGAAAGATAATATTCAGGACAGCATGCTCGTATAAAATGTTTGGCGTGTTCAGCACATAACCTGCGCCACATGTTTATGTCAAATCAATGTCAGCAAGTTGGAAGTCTGAGTGATGACGGACAACAGAAAGTCAACTATCATGACAGAACCTTAGAGTGAAGGCAGGATATGTGAGACGTCGATTGTGAGACACAAAGACCTTCAGAACAGACTGGAGAGAATGTGGAAAATGAGGAGTGATGAGATATAATGTATTATTGTATATTGTATTAATTGACACATGTATTCTTAGTGTAAGTCAAGATACTACACGTATGTGTTTGTTTCCATTATTACAGCTCCCATGTGGGTGAGGATCAGTCGTTTCTAAAAACAGAAATAGAGGGTCATCACGGTCACGAGACTACATTGTGTTAGAACTCGGCCAGCTGGAGAAACAGGTGGGAACCAGGGAACCAGGTGGAAGGACCAGGAGAACTGGGCGGAAAGACTGGAACAGCTAAGAAGGGACTCAACACGAGGACTCTCAGAGGTTCCACTTTCTAAAGTTATGTAACATGTATTTATGTAACTAAACACCACCATTATCATTCAGTCGAATCTTAGGTACTCAGTTATCTAGCTGAAGCATCTCATTACCACCATACCATCACTATCTATTATAACAACAATGATGACTAATGTCATACTCTGATTGCTAGGTTAATAAATCAAATATTTGGTCTTATCCTGCATCAGTTTTTGTAATTCAATGTTCCAAATGTGTCTGTTCTTACACGTTTAATTAAACAAATAAGATAGAATAGCATTTGGTGGGGGGCTCATTAAATAATAAAATTTCTTTACCAAGAGAAGGTCGACGGATTGGGTCAACTGCCCTGTCTAGTGAATCATTCAAGATAATAATATATAGACATCTAAAACCCATTTCCTTCTCTTGTGGGTACCAAGTTCAGCTAAAGTTAATATAAATAACGAGCCAATATGGCTGTTTTCTTGGATATCCAGGACTTTGTCTGAGAGCAACCTAGCCCGGATAATAGTTCAGGTAATCTGGTAGAGGGGATGTGTTGAGAGGAAAATTCCTACTCAACATATAAATCATTTAAACCCAAATCCAGAGAACCCACGACCCGGGACGACACACTAAAAGTGTTGTACTTTCCAAAGGGAGTGGGCGTAACGTCACAACATGCTAACGGAACCCGCTGCGAACTGATTAAACGTCCACCCACGTTCCCCACCCCAATGTTCAATATTTTCCAGAATCTCTACAACCATCTCCCTTTCCCCTTTTTTTTCAGTGTACATACTCTATTCTGCTGCACTGTCGATTTCAACCCAGGGAGCTTTCGCCATGCCCGCCTTATCATAAAGTAGCTCATCCCCCCGAGGGGCAGGAGCAGCTTATCTATAAGCCTGCTCGTTACCTCGCATATCCGAATATCCTGGATAGAAAACGCTTATATATTCTCCCAGTCTGTCTTATCAAGCGATGCAAGTCACTCTACGCTTAAGACTTCTTATCCTTCTTCTTCTACTTCAGCATTTCGAGCCCTTGAGGTTCATTGCTGCAGATATCACCCGCCTCCATTCGTTTCTCTGTTTGGCCTTCTCTTTCCAGTTGGTGACACCAAGTGTTCGCAGGTCTGTCTGGATATTATCTCTCCATCGTCTTTTTGGTTTGCCTCGTGGTCTCCGACTATTCATCTCCTACGTGTACACAGTTTTCATTTCTCCGTCATCTGACATTCTTTCAATATGCCCCAACCATTTCAGACTATTAGCTCTCATGATGCCAATTATCAGTGGTAATTTAAACACATGATGAATTTCGTTGTTGCTTCTCACTCTGCATTCACCGCTGTTTGCATCTTTGATCCAAAGATTCGTCGTAAAACTCTGTTTTCGAAAACCTGTAATAAGGCTTCATCTCTTTTAGTTGTGTTCCAAGTTTCAGAGCCGTATAAAACGACTGGTCTCATCAAAGTTTTATATATTTTGATCTTAGTGTTGCGAGACAGAAACTTTGACTTTAGCAGATATTGAAGGGCTTAGGACTCCAGTTTCCATTTTCCGAAGCATGCTCTGTGAGCCCCATCAATTATCACATCTCCAACCATCGGAAAGCTGTCGGTACTGCCCCACCTCCACTATCATACTGGATGTTGTGACGTTGTGCGCGATGTGCTCGGGTGTAAACAAGTGTCCATTCACATATGCAATAAAACCCCATCATTTCTACCTCTCACTACAGACGCGTCTGTGTAGACAGGATGAGAATCATACTACATTGTAATGTACACAACACCCTTTCAAAGCATGTCGTAAAAGGTAAAAGCGCATGTCTACCATGCTTTTCAGTGTCTCTTGTTCTTCTTCAGCCTTCTTCAGCCACCTTCTTCCCCTTTTTCTTCTCCTCCTTTTTCTCTTCCCTTTTCTCCTTCTTCTTCTTCTTTTTTTTTCTTCCTCTTCTTCTTCTTCTTCTTCTTCTTCTTCTTCTTCTTCTTCTTCTTCTTCTTCTTCTTCTTCTTCTTCTTCTTCTTTAGTCAATGTCTACGTCTGAAACTGAAAGCTTACGGCTGGCATGAAGACTGCATTTTTAGTTTGTCATTTTGTCCCTGCTGGGACAGCCGGCAGTTTCAACATTGGAGTCATGATATTGTTGGCTTTTAGCTTCGTCAAAACAGGTATTTTTGGAATTTGAACTTTATTCTTTACCGCTAAGCGAGCGATCTAAAATTAAAATTAATCAACGTCAGATCCTCTTGTAAGTCCTCGCAGTGCCATTCTCCTCAGACCGTAATGATCTATCTGTTCCTCGGCACTGTTCACTCGCTCCCAAAGGGCTCTCACAACATCCACAACGTCATATATCAGTTCACCACCAAGTGGCGCAGAACCGGCCAGTCTATCCGCCTGCTCATTTGCCAACACTCCGGCGTCACCTGGAGAAAATATCGAAAGGATGCTAACTACCCGGGACCTCTGAATTTATGCTTGCCACTCTGTACAGAGTATGCCTGTCTCCAGCTTTCTCAGCATGCTCTGTGAGTCAGTTACAATAACGACATGTGTGTACAGCTGATTCTCAAGCCAACGGAAGGCAGCAGTGACTACCTCCAACTCCATTCTCAAACTAGACGTTGTGATATCATATCCCAGGCTTTGTTGAGCCTAGCGACGTCCATTCGCCTTCGCTATGAACCCCCATGTACTTCGTCTGCCCCTCACCACAGAGCCATCTGTATATACAATCACATCACTTGGGCGGGAATTGTCATGAATCATTTGTTGAACTTCTGATTCTGCAGCACCAGCTGGCCAACTCCTGCACTCAAGTCCCAAAGTGATTAGAACCCTACACAAGTCTGAAACATGATCGGACACTTTGACCCACTGCTCTCCTCGCCAAAATTTATCAAGGCTGCACACATGTCCAATTGTGTCTTCAGCTTGCGCCATCCAAGACTTTCCTTTTTTCAGTCTGTGACCCTTAGCTCTATCTAGGGCTTCGTGCAGGAGGTGCCTCTTGTCCGCAACTACTCTGAGATATGACTTTGCTTGCAAAACTTTGAGCCTATCTGCAATAGTAGGCAGCTCAAGTATATATCGCATACATACTACCAGGGTATCTCTTGTACATCCCAGAATCATCCGCATGGCTTCATTCTGTATGCGTTCAAGTTTCATCAGCTGACTCTTTGATGTGGTAAGCATGCCAAGTCCACAATCTATCACCGACAGGATCACATACTGGAACATTGTGAACAACATTCTTTGTTCCATGTCCATTGCTCCCATAATCTTGAGAGCATTGAGTCCTTTATTGGCATTTCACTGCAACTGCATCCACATGATCCCTGAAGGACAGGCTTCTATCGAAAATGATCCACAGGTATCTCAGTTTGTTTTCTCTTTTGATGTTACTGTTATGAACTATGAGGTTTGGAACGCCAGCTTTTACAATTATATTGTCCAGAGAACATCACAAAACAGCTGCCTTTTCTGAGTTGATGACAGATCCCATTTCTGCACACCAGTCAGTCACTTTGTCAGCTGTTAAACGCTGAGGAATTTACTGAGGAGGGCATCCGAGCCCTTATGGGCTGAATGCTTCGATGTGCTAAGTGGATGATCTGTCGACTAACTCACTAATCATATCTGGGCATGAAGCATGTCGTTTAAACTGGGACGAACTGTGCACCAGTGTGGAAGTAAGAAGCAACGATAACTGTCAAGGGGTGAAAGCTGCAAAAGTTGACACCCACTTGTCCAGATAAACAATGAACAACACTACGTTGTCAAGATAAACAATTAACAACACTACGTTGTCAAGATAAACAATGATGGAGGAAACCCAAACAAATATCACGACATGCAAATATCTCAGTTGAAGGTCGGTCTGACATTGTTTATTACAAACGGGCACATTTTGTTGTCTGCGTAACTTCAAAATACTTTTAGGTGTTAACGCAAGGTCTCTAAAGCCGTCGGGGCTGACACATATCAGTTTAATTTGTGTGCCTAGGTACGCGGGCGTGCAAGGGAATGAGCAAGCTGATAGGCTTGCAGGTAAAGCTACTGTCAAGGGCGGATAAGCAATGGAAAATGCTGATATACTGAATGCTTTACGAGAAGTAAGAGGTTTGCGAGAATCAAATGATGACTGTAAGTCTGCAACCATGACCAGACTGCAAGATCAAAATATTGAAAGGGGTATGGCCAGACAAGAACACTATGCTTATCATACAAGAATCAAGTAGACAATGTCATAGTTAGAGCCAGGAAAGGTCTGACAGCGCTGAAGGCGATGGCATACGCTGAAATTGAACAACACCTACTTTTCCTGCTCTATCAGGGACTTGTTCTAAGTGTTATATGTTCTTATTGTCTGGGCCTCCTCACTGTCAGCACAACCCAGCTAGAATGACTGGACTGGGTACAAAATGAGGCCATGAGATTCATACTCGGCTGCACAAAAGACACCTCGTGCCATGCCATGCGGTATGTCCTGGGTTTACCGACTATGGCCACCAGACATAAAGTGGCACAGATAAAAGCTTACATGAGAATATCAGCAGACATCAACCACCAACTGAACAACGCTATCAATTACATAAAAGGGACGCATCTCAAAAGATGCTCCTCCTGGATGGCCGAGGCAGAAAAAATAATCCAGCAAGTATGTACCCTAGACGAGATCAGTCACGGAAAAGAATGGACGGATACACCAGTAGACCTGCATGACTTGTCTAAGGTTGTCATAACACTGGGGAGGTACTGCAGGAATCAGATACCTGCTACTGTAGACTCCGAGATTAGAGCACTGATTGATCAGCACTCCCGCCCAGAAGAAGTCGTCATTTACACAGATAGGTCTGTGAAGCGTGGGACAAGATCAGCATGCGCACACACAGCACAAAGGATGGGAAAAACAATCAAAGAGGATAGCAGCGCATACCACACGGCTACGTCAAGCATGACCATGGAGATAGCTGCTGCTACCAGAGCACTCGCGTGGGTAGCAGAACAAGTGGCCACACATGCGGTAATTGTTTCAGAAAATCGCTACATATAGTCTCCGCTCTGAATGGTTAGAAAGCATTAGGAAGTCGCAGTTAACCTCCATCATCTGGATCTACACATCTGGGCACGCAGGAGTAAATGGTAATGAAAGAGCTGACCAGCTGGCAAGTAATGCACCAATGCAAATGGGAAAAAAAGCATGGGCAGAGTTGATATCAACGCCGTACGGATTAGGTTGGGAAATAATGGCGAATCTCTGACGCTAACACGACTTCGTGACCGAGAAGTTAAGCTTGTTGAAGCACGACTATTCCGTCTTATAGGTAAAGACAGGAGATACTATAAGCAACTCCTCATGAGAAACAATAAGTAGAGGTACCTTGGAGTGGCTGCTGCATCGGAGGACTGAGCACGCATGCGGATACCCAATGTGCAAAGATGTCGATTGTGATAACATAACATAAAATATCTATGCAGGAACTGGTGTCTTGAGTCACTGCATGTTGCAAGATTTACTAAGGAGGGATGACGAGCACGTATGGACTGAATGATTCGATGTGAATTGCTGATAATCTGTCGACTAACTAGCTAAAGCAAGGTCGGTATTTGTGGCGTGGGGGCTGTGAATGTAATTTCATAATTCCAACATTCCGGGGTTTAAAAAAAATGTTTTTTCCAATCCAGGATCGCAGTCTCTGAAATTAACACATCCTGGATAAGAATCCATTACCGGATTGTTCCGTAAGTCCGTCCAGTCAAAGTTTTTGAATACCTGTTACTATTGGAGCAATCTATAGGTACCACTCCTGGAAACCCTGTTGAACTGTCTAGCCATAAAGCACAGTTACGATGAGGTACCAAAAAAAGATTACCAGGTAACCGGTAGTATGGTGTTTGTGGGTGTGTGGGAATAATCACCACTGGCTCAGATGAACTGCAGACGATGTGGCAGCAGACTTTAAGCTCATTGTGACAGCGGAATAAGCGACGGCCATGTAGAGAAGTAATCACAAAGTAAAGTAAGAATTAGAATAAACTCTACAGGGGAGCATGTCCAGCAGGGGTCTACCAATCATCAGTAGAAGTAATCTCTCGTCGACAAAGGTTTTGGCCCACGCGCTCCTAGACATTTTCAGAGAGTGGGCCCACCTGAGTTCATGAAGCTCAGGGTTGGTTTTCCTGCTGCAGGAAATTACCGGATGTTGTTCGGATAGGGACAAGACGAATGGTTGATTCTGCAGAAGGTACTGTGAAATAAGAAGTCGTCGCGGTAGCATAATTAAAGCAGTCTGCTTACCTGAACGACCGAGCGGCAAGCTTACGATTGGTATACCGTACACATGTTGGACATTTGTTAGCAGGTGGCAGAGGAACACTGGCAGACAATTCGGACACGATGGACTTTCAAGGGATGAGAAATTCTTTTCCGCTAGACACCCGGACCAGCTCACCGAGGCCCGTCCCCAACGTTGTTTCGTTGCGGCCAGAGCCAGATGGAGGCCCTCTCAGCAACCTCGCCCAGCTGTTTAAGTGTCAGTTTGCGTTCATTACCGCGCAATCTTAGTTCTTTAACCACATTGTAGAGTGAAGTGGAAACGAGACCTCTCGCTCCCACTTCGACAGCAAAGACTCGTACTGTGTACGCCTCGTCTCTCCTCAGATAGGCTGCTAAGTCATAGCACTTCTCGAGCTTGTACATATGGCTTTCGTCCATTCGCGACTCATACGGGACGGTCAGCTCAATCAGGATGAGCTGTCGTTTCTCCGCAGAGTGGAGAACTAGGTCAGGTCGCAGGCTGGTCTTTCGAATTTACTCAGGGTACCTTTCATGGCCTGCCAGTAACCAGTCCCTCGCAGAGTCTAGCATAGATGGGGCGTATGCGTTTTTGTTGATTCTACCTTTGTGAATCTGCCCAGCCTCGAGGAAACGTATGGGGACTATGGTAGGACTGGCCCTCGCGTTGGCCCTCGTCCTAGCCTGGTCCACAACAGCTGCAAACTCTAAAGTAATAAAGTAAGAACCTTTCCACGCCTTTAGGCGCATTCAGAAAAGATATAAAACCGAACGAACAGTATATTAGCAAGCTTCCCAATATAACAAATACAAACAAAACGTGAACGTTGCGCTATTGAGCCTTCATCAGCACATACTTCTTCTTCTTCTTCTGCGTTCGATATCAGTCATGCTAAACATTGAGTCCCGTCTGGGTAACAAATAGGATTGTGCGTTTAAGGTCGCCACCGGTCCCCCATAGCTTCTCTTGCAATGTGGCTCCCTTGGGCCAGATCTAGAGTCTTTGCTGGGAGAGGCTAGGGCAGTACTGTAGTATGTGCTCAGGTGTCTGTCTTTCTGCTCCACAATCACAGGCAGCAGATTCTTCTATGCCTATCCTGTACAAGTGTGCACATACAAATTAAACTATACTACACAGATACACAAAATCTGGTCTCTCAAAGCAGCCAAGTCGGTTGTTTCTCAGCAGAATGACTACACGTGACTGACTGACTGACTTTCTACCCCACTAGGACATCTCACAAGCGATAAACACCCGATGACACAAAGTGCCACCATGTGGATGAGGATCGCCGTGGAGAGGTCTCAGAAACCGCGTTTAGACAATTGGCCATATGTATGGCCTGCCTATATTGCAGCCCCTGGCAAAAGCCAGAGTGGGGCTTCAAATGACAAAAAATGTCGTCCTATAAAGGGAGAAAATGGATTATCTCTATGACTACACATGTCGGCTGGGGGAATAAATACCCCTGTTGAGTACCAAGGGCCATAACTGGGGTGTTAAGGATAAAACTGTGAGGGCAGTTCAATCCCCCCAGGAGTTTAAATGAAACTGTGTTAGCAATTCAGTCCGGAGGGTGTTAAAGTTCCCAGAGTTTAAAAAAAGCTATTCTCAAGAGAATTATGTGAAAAGTGGCGTTAGGGAATTCTGGACAAGCCACCTAGACCACACATGGACAGGTTCTGCATACAGGTCTATGGCAAGAGACCGTGCCGAAGTGGGGCTCAGACGCGGGACGTAACCTACTCTTGACTAGAATGTCCTTGAGGTTACGATCATGCATGTAGGCCACTAGAGGATGTTCAGAGAAAATCGTGCTGTTGGCAGGGTCGGCTTCAAGGATGGAGCGATGCTTTTTTCGGCGTATAGGGCTAGACCTGTATTTTTATAGAGCACATTAGTGGGCGATGTGGTCAGGATCATGCAGGCCGCCGGTACTTCTTAGGACTGCCCCTGGTACCCACTCAAGGCTGGGTCGAGCTGGGAGTCAAGATCATTTTGAAAAACAAATCCGGCTCCTTGGGGATCCAAACGCACGACTTTTTGATCCGCAAGCGGGCGTCTAGCCGCCAAAGCCAAGGCAATTCCCAATGGCAAACTATTTAAACTAAAATTGTGTAAGACCAAACAACGTCAACAAATTCTGGAAGTGGCGTTCAACGACATGTAAAACCATATCTTCAGGCTGTCGTTCTCTTTAGTATTCTGATCCTCACTGGCATAACAGGTCTTTGGAAATTGCAAGGATGCCGTTCTCTTTAGAATACTGGTCCTCACTGGAATACCGGTTTGTAGAAATTGCCAGGCTGTCGTTCTCTTTGGTATACTGGTCCTCACTGGAATACCGGTTTGTAGAAATTGCAAGGCTGCCGTTATCTTTAGTATACTGGTCCTCACTGGCATAACAGGTCTGTGGAAATCGCAAGTCTGTCGTTCTCTTTGGTATACTTGTCCCCATTGGCATAACATGTCTGTGGAAATTGCAAGTCTGCCGTTCTCTTTGGTATACTGGTCCTCACTGGCGTAACAGGTCCGTGGAAATGTCCAGACGGTCGGCTAGATATTTTCAACCGACCATGCTCTAATGCAGTGTTTCCCAAACATTTCTTGGTTGCGGCGCCTCTTTTCTATTAAACCTTTTTTCCACGGCGCCCTAACCTAAGTAAAAGTATAACTATTCGTGTCTTGGTTAAATGATTATGTGGCTTTTACAATATTTCGCGGCGCCCCTGTGAAGAGGTCGCGGCTCACTGATTTATTTAATAAAATATTCTCTTCTTTTTCTTCTTAGCTCACAGGTCGACCCAGCCTTAAACGGGTACCAAGTACAGTCCTGGAAAATAAAGGCGAAGGGCCGTTGCTGAACACATCCCCCACCGAGTGCTCATTGTTTTATAAAATATATATATATGCCCAATACGCCTGAAGGAATTGGTAAGAGCTCTTTACTTTTTAGTTGTCAGCCAGTGCGTGAAATATGTGTGTCTTATTTACCGGTCCCCTGGTGAAAAAAGGTTGAAGAACGCGACTTTGAATGATGTGCAGCTAAGTGTTGTTAGACATGATGGATATACAGTTGACGCTGAGATGGAATGATGTCATTATGCGGAACATTAGAGGTCATAATTCTTCTGTGTTTTGTTTTTCCCCCAGTGCGGTCTAACGTTGGTTTAGTAAAGTAAAGTACTCTTTCTACACCTTCAGGCGTAAAAGGGCATATAGGGCTAGACCTATATTTTTTAAAGACAAACTGGCACTTGCTGAGTTAGTTGCGTTTCCTTTACAGAACATTGCAGAACCAACTCCAACATTTTTTCGTTTTGTGGGGGCTTTTTTTTTGGGGGGGGGGGGTGGCAAATTTACGTACAGTAGTTTGCCATTGCCCCCTGGACGGTCGGCTTCTCGATACCACTGTCGAAACCAACGCAAGGGGCAAGGCCAGTAGCAGGGATCAAACGCGGCACCCCGGCATTACGAAGCAAGTTCGCAACGTCTAAGCCACAGACGCCGACCAATACGTCTCAAGACGTGAAAAAGATCCTTCACTTTGTGTGGTTGCTTAGTGCAGTCGTATAGGATGTCTGCTGGGGTCTTCGCTCTGAAAGGCAATTCTGGCGTGTACAAAACCACTCGCTATTGTATCCTCGCGGACCTTCACTAGCGAGCTCGGTAAGCATCATTTACTCAGTCTGGAGCCTTTTGTTTGTTAGCATTTTTATTAAAGTCGTGAACATAAAATATTCGAATATGATCATTTCATAGTTAGTGTATATTTGTATGCTTTAAGCCTTTTGTTTATGTATTTTTATCGAAGTCGTGAACATAAAATATTCTAATGTGATCATTTCATAGTTAGTGAATATTTGTGTGTGTATGCTGTGTTGTCTTTATTTGCTGATAAAGGCTAATAGCCTCAACGTCCTTTTTTTTTCACTGTAATGGATTTTGTAAAGCTTACATAAACTATTTTTTCTTACCCTTTTTCTGCTCTTCCCTATAATTTCCTACCCCCTTTTTAAAACTGTCCCATACAGCCACGTTGTCCATCTCTCACTATTCTCCCTTCCTTGTCTAGTTGTTATCCATGTTTTTACTGTATGAAGCGGGAGACGCTGTGGGGTAGCTTGCGAACATAAGGTTTCAGTTTATGCCCTGGAGGTGAATGACCGAGCCTTGAATGGATACCAGGTAAAGTCTTGAGAAGTAAAGGCGGCCGACTTATCTATAAAAATGTAGGTCCAGCCCTATTGTCCAGTACACATGAAGACGAGTAGCCTAACGGCGCTGTCCATGCATAATTTTGAGTTAAAAATCGACTTAAAGTATTTCAGGATCCTCGCCGGTGCTGCAGAGCCTGTGCACTGTGATGAGCTTCTTTGGACTCGGGCTTGAGTTAAAAGAAGAACAGAGAACTTATAAGTTACTACCCGTGTGTCGTGATGTTGATCCGTTGTTCAAACCTCAAACATGAAGGAGTGAAAAAATTTTTTTTTTATTTTTTACACGTATACGACAGTGTGTCGGCTCTGTGGCTAAGTCGATGCGAACGCTTCGTAATGCCGGGATGCCGGGTTCGATCCTAGCTGCGGACCATGCGCCTTGCGTTGGTTTTGACAGTGGTATCAAGAAAGCCGATCGTACAGAAGCAATGGCAAACTAATGGACGTAAATTTGCCTAGAAAAACCACACAACAGCCAGGGGCTGTTGGGGTTGGTTCTGCAAAGTCCTGTAAAGGATACGAATTAATCAAGTAACAGAAAGTATTGTGAACGGCACTCATAGAAAGAAGTAGAAAGATAGAAGAACACACTAGATAACATAAAAATCGAAAGCTATAGTTACCGTGCCGGGAATTGAACCTGTCACCTCCAGACAGTACGCAACTAACCATACAGCAGTGTAGGTACTTTAGAGCGCTTTAACCTTCGTTTTCTCACTGCAGTTTACATGAATTTAATACAAACTGAGTGTGTTTGCTTTTGCGATCGCTACTTTTTGCTTGACAGTTCTTCGTCGTATACTACAATGTACATTGCCTCAGATAATGTACTTTTAAAGTCTTTTGGATTAACAACGATTGATTGATTGATTGATTGATTGATTGATTGATTGATTGATTGATTGATTGATTGATTGATTGATTGATTGATTGATTGATTGATTGATTGAGTGGCACCTTTCCGTCTTTCCGGACGATATTTTATATTACTGAGGTGTCATGGAACTCATAGCCGATGACGATGGCGAGTGTGACTAGCAAGACCCGCACGCATTAAGAAAAACCTTCTATAATTACAGCTTGGGATTTCAGGACCCTTATTGTTAACATTTGTGTTTAGTATGTTTCTTCTCAGACTCTCAGCTCTCATCCTTTCTGCAACCATTTCATCCTTCATTCTCAATCCCTTCCTGATGTGTCCCCTCAACAAAACACAGTTCATTGCATTTTGTCCCCTCCCTCCACCCCGAGTCCGCCTTAATACCTGCATCATTCATGTCCCACTTGCACACATCATTATACTGTATTAGAGGTCAGATTACCAACGATAAGAAAATCAACAAAAATCGCACTTTTCAATTTTTATAGAAAGTAACAAGTTAAAATCCAGAGGATCGCCTTCCCTGCAGCTGGGTTAATTCCATACAGCTTAGTCTCTCTTTACAAAACAGTCAACCATGCCGTGCACATAGCACGAATGTCACAGCCCTGGCGACAATCTCCAGGGATCCCCTTAAAAATGGCACCCATGAACCGAACGACGCAGCCGTAACACGAACCCATGATCTCCAGAACTCGAAGCAAACTCCCATAATTTGTATATAATGTAGCTTACCTCCAAACCTTGGCTCCTAGCCTTGAGAAGGTACAGGAACAACCCTGGGAAGTAAAGACGGCTGGCGTGATGCTTACCACATTACCCACACAGTGTCGATTGATCTATAAAATATAGGTCTATCCCTTTGTGCACAATACGCAGGGATACGTGGAAAAGGGTCTTTTACTTACCTCCTTCCATCACGAAAGACCACCACATCTGTGTCATCTCTGTTGGCGGGTCTGAAAGTGATACACGTTGTCTTCTCCCACTCGGACATGGCACCTAAGATGGCGTCCCGATCTTGAGAAGCTAAAAAAAAGAGTTTTCAAGTTTCACAGATGGTCAAGATTATTTAAAAATATCTCATGAAAAGAAATTGACATGAACATATTGTGATAACTGGAAAACTGTATGAAAAAGAAAAAAAAAAACAACAACGAGACGAAAGCAATTATATATTCAATGTAGTGTTCTTAAAACCTTTGAGGTTTTGAACAATGGATCAACATCATGGCAGACGGGTAGTAACCCATAAGTGCTCCGTTCTTCTTCTAACTCAAGTCTGAGTTTTAATAACAATGTGTCGGAAGTGCCAGCTGGTCCTGAAGAACCAGAAATTCAATACATAAGTCATAAGTGATAAGGGTAAAAGGTAAAGTCGGGAGATATGAACCAGCGTCATTGCACACGGTTATAAACTATAAGTGCTCTGCCACCAGTACGGACAGCTGATAAGAAACTGTCCGCCTGTGTCGCCGTCTGCAGGTAACTCCGTAGCTACAGCGACTTTCCTCCATTCACCCCAGAGTGTCAATTCTGGTACCCATTTCTTAGAGGCTGTGTGAAACCCGGGAACACCGACCATTGCTTCAGCGAGTCGCAGCTGGATTTGAAAGCGAGCCTCCTATCATAAGGGATGTGATTATCTATACAGCTGGCTCTGGGTCGAAAGGCAGAATAAAAGCACGGTGGGTTCATAAGAAGAGCGAATGGACGAAATACACGATACCACATCATCTACAGTGAAAATGGAGGTGGAGGTAGTCACTGTAGACTTCCGGTGGTTTCAGAACCAGATACAAACATGTGTCGTACATGCAAAGATATGCATTAGTGGGTAGGTCATGCGTCTTAAAGAGGAAAAGATCACAGTAATGATCGTTGATTTTGGTGGCTGCGTGCGTGAGATTGTAAACCCTGACAGTTGCTTATTGGAATAACTCATCACATAGCCGATCCGATCTGGTCGGGAGAAAACCAGAAAGTTTCGACTACGCTCAGCCAGCTTATAAAAACGTTTTTCTTTATAATTGCAACCTTTATATGGTGCACATTTATTATTATAGAGCTTCTTGAATTCATGCTGAGTACTTGTGTTGACAAATAGATAACTCTACATTAGACACATCACGAGAAGAAACAAGCATAACATGACCAAACCAGCACTGAAGTGGGATTAAAGGAACTGTGGAAGAGAGGGCGTCGAAAAGACCCCCCCCCCCCCCCACCACTACCACCCCGACCCCCCGACCCCCCTTAAACCCCCCCCCCCCCAAAAGAAAACGACCGTTTATGAGACAGGTCATATGTGACGGTCTTAATTCCATTCATGATAAATCAGCTGTACACACATGCCGTAATTGTAACCGACTCACAGTATGTTGAGAAAGGTGAAAATAAGCATGCTTCGTGCAGAGTGGCAAGCATCACTTCAGATGTCCCGGGTAGGTAACATTCTTTGGATATTTTCTCCAGGTTATGCCGGTGTGTTGTGAAATGAGCAGGTACATAAACTCGTTGGCTCTGCACCACGTGGTGGTGAGTTGATGTATGACAAGTTAGATATTGTGAGGGCCCTTTGGGCCGAGTGAACGGTGCGGAGGCGCAGATAGATCATTACGGTCTAAGAAGAATGGCGCTGCGAGGAGTTAGCAGGGGATCTGGCCAACGCTTAACAGGAGAAGGATGAGACGGATATACAATCAGACGGTTACTGGTACCATCAGAATTAGACCTCTTCGCTTGCTGCTGAAGATGGGAACTGACCACTTATGGGAGTGTTCCAAGTGCTGTGTTGTCGATTTTTAATTCAACATTCCATTTATGATATCAAAACAGGAGTTAAATGCTGATGGCCATGTGTACGGTATCCAAAGGTGTATTGACAAACACTTTGATCCAAAATGAGAAAATGTGCAAATAACATAAATAAATGGTGAAGACTCACCCAATTACGCCAAGCACTCGCTAACGCACGCACACTCGTCCAGAGAAATTCAAATGACATCTTCAAACAGCTTCTTACAGGTCAACAGTATGACATTGAGAGTCCCGACGGTCAAATCGACCTCATCTTTCGCAGTCTGAACAAGGCAATGTCCCTCCTTGGTGATTCGGCCATGAGATCCCTTAGTTTTAAACACTGCTGCTTCCTGCCGAGCGCTATAATCAATGTACCAGCTCTTGGCTGAGGTTCTACGTGGAATCCCGGGGTAAAACTTCCTTAAGTATCCACGGTGACACGACCACACGTCTGTCTCCTTCAAACGTTATACTCCGAATCCTAAAGATTCCAATTCCCTAACAACATTACATATTGTTATGACGTCCTAATTGCTCAGAAAGTATCGATGTGTTAGTAAGTAAGTAAGTAAGTAAGTTAGTTAGTTAGTTAGTTAGTTAGTTAGTGAGTGAGTGAGTGAGTTAGTTAGTTAGTTAGTTAGTTAGTTAGTTAGTTAGTTAGTTAGTTAGTTAGTTAGTGAGTGAGTGAGTGAGTGAGTGAGTGAGTGAGTGAGTGAGTGAGTGAGTGAGTGAGTGAGTTAGTTAGTTAGTTAGTTAGTTAGTTAGTTAGTTAGTTAGTTAGTTAGTGAGTGAGTGAGTGAGTGAGTGAGTGAGTGAGTGAGTTAGTTAGTTAGTTAGTTAGTTAGTTAGTTAGTTAGTGAGTGAGTGAGTGAGTGAGTGAGTGAGTGAGTGAGTGAGTGAGTGAGTGAGTGAGTGAGTGAGTGAGTGAGTGAGTGAGTGAGTGAGTGAGTGAGTGAGTGAGTGAGTGAGTGAGTGAGTGAGTTAGTTAGTTAGTTAGTTAGTTAGTTAGTTAGTTAGTTAGTTAGTTAGTTAGTTAGTTAGTTAGTTAGTTAGTTAGTTAGTTAGTTAGTTAGTTAGTTAGTTAGTTAGTTAGTTAGTTAGTTAGTTAGTTAGTGAGTTGGGTTATCCTCATTGCACTCCGGACATGTCCATAGGTGCTCAGATCCTCCCCTCAGTATGAACCCCAACGTCCGATGACTAATAGTACCAGTTCTATGTTGATTAACAAGTCTTCTGGCGTGTCTGGTGTGCGTCTCGTTTTTTGCTATGCCGATCTTAATTCCCAAGTCTGCCATTCTGGCGAGTGATGTGGATTCACTGCCACCAAAGTCCTCTATCCTTCCCATTTCTCTGAGGGCATTGATTAAATCAGCATGATCCATAGGCTGACCGTCGATAGTGATAGCGGATCCAGCCAACCTGTCAGCTCTTTCATTTCCATCGACGCCTGCGTGTCCCGGAACAAAAATAAAGGTGACTCCACGCACAGTGGACTTCTGTAATGATTTAAGCCATTGTCTTCGCACTGAACCTGCCTGAACCCTCCGGATCATACTCATTGAATCACTGAGTATACATACACGAGTGTATTTTTGTGTTTCAAGCCAGGCAAACGCTTGCGTCACTGCCATCACCTCCATCGTCATGCTACTGGTTGTCATGGAGAAGGCGCCGTTGGCTTCTTTGAAGTATCGATGTGTTTTAGTGCTTATCCGCACGCGACAAATGTGTGACAGAGATTAAAAGCAGAATATGTCAAGAAAATGAAAATAAAGTAAGTCAGAAAATGAAAAATTTCCTAAGCAATCAATCTCTCTCATTTAATGTCAGGAAGACGGTGCTAAAACGTTACATAGAACCTGTTCTGCTGTATGGCAGCAAATCTGGGAATGTCGGTGAACAAATTAGGAAGAATTTGGAAGCAGCAGAGATGTGGTTTCTGAGACGAATTTTAAGAATACCTTGGACGGCCAGAGTAACCAACAACGCTTGCTAGAAAGAAGCTAATGAAAGTAGATCTTTATATACAACAATGAGAAAGAGACAAACACTGTTCTTTGGTCACATAATGAAACAAGAGACATTGGAGAACATCTTGACAACTGGAAAGATCAGTGGAAAAAAGAGGTAGATGTAGACCAAGAGAGATGATGCTGGATGAGCTGAAACGATGGCATGGAGGAATATCATTAAGAGAGCTGTTCCAGGTAACTAGGGATCGTGATCTGTGGAGACGCATAAGCTCCTATCACAGTTTGTAGGCCATATGATGATGATGAATGGTTACTACTACTACTACTACTACTACTACTACTACTACTACTACTACTACTACTACTACTACTACTACTACTACTACTACTACTACTACTACTACTACTACTACTACTACTACTACTTCTTCTTCTTCTTCTTCTTCTTCTGCTTCTTCTTCTGCTTCTTCTTCTTCTTCTTCGCGTTCACCGGTTGTAAATTCAGACTGAAAGTTCTCGTTATTCGTCCACTTGTTGACTTAGGTCCTGTTCCAGAACTTGAGTTTTGCGTGCACATCCTTTATACGTTTCTGTCTTACTTCTGGGCAAGCTGCACTCCGACTTCAGAGGCAACGCCTCTATTGATCGACTTTTACAAGACGTGCTTGTCAGGGATTGTGACGTGACGCGGTGGATTAAATGTTTATTCTGTTGAGTAGGGATTTTCCTCTCAACACATTCCCTCCACCAGATTAACGGAACTAAAATCCGAGCTATGTTGCTCTCTGACAAAGTCCTGGATATCCAAGAAAACAGCCATATTGGCTCGTTAAGTACATTAACATTAGCTGAACTTGGTACCCACAAGAGAAGGCAAGGAATTTTAGCATGATTTAACATCTGGCACTAAACACAAACAATAAAATAAAATGAAACACAGGTGTCACGTACGAAAGGTTGAGTTGAACATGTATGGGATGACCCCGTTCTTCCAGAGAGAGAAGCCGTTAGCTGAAGCTTGACGCCGAGACCTTGTTCCCGCCTGACCTGAAACACTGCAACACGAAGAGACACTTAAAAAAACCTCCTCTTGCATACAGTTAGTTAGTTGCGTATCCTGAACATGACGTTGCAGAACCAACCCCAACAGCCCCTGGTTTTTCTAGGCAAATTCACGTCCAGTAGTTTACCATTGCCTCTGGACGGTCGACCCTCCTGAACACCCCTGTCGAAACCAACGCAAGGCGCATGGCCCACAGCTGGGATCGCATCAACTTAGCCACAGAGCCGACCTCTTGCATATAAGACTTGTTTTTTTTTTTTTAAATAATTTGTTTCGTGGTTGTTCATGCATCTCTAATGATTTGTTTGCTGTTATTAAAGAAAAGCTGCAATAGCGTAGTAGTTAGACGCTCGACTGCGGATCTGAAGGGCCTGGTTTCAGGTCCTGATGAAGTCGATAATTTGTCAAAAATGACTTTGGTTCCTAGGTTGACCCAGGTTTAAATGGGTGCCAGGTAAAGTCCTGGGTAGTGAAGGTGGCCGGCGAGATATTGACAACATCACCCACTGAGTGCCGATTGGTCCCGAGATGTTAACAACATCACCCACTGAGTGCCGATTGGTCGCGAGATGTTGACAACATCACCCACTGAGTGCCGATTGGTCGCGAGATGTTGACAGCATCACCCACTGAGTGCCGATTGGTCTGTAAAATACAGGTTAAGTATTCTATGAACAGTTTCCCTGAAGGTAGGAACAAGATTTCGTTAAATTTGAAAACGAGAAGACCACGTAAAGGGCCCTTATTCGCCGCTCCATACGTGTTAGGCATAGAGAGCTAGGTCTACGTTTTATAGACCAATTGTTTTTCTTTTATTTTATTTTCATTCCTTGTCCTGTTTTGCCACTGTATGTCACCCATGGCTTGCAGTCTAATTCTCCGTGACGTGCTGATCCTTGCAATCGCTTCGATATTATGACGAAATCCAGAACGCAATAATTTGTATATAATGTAGCTTATCTCCTAACCTTGACTCCTTGCCTCGAGAGGATACCAGGTACAGTCCTGGGAAGTAAAGGCGGGCGGTGTGATACTTACCACATTACCCAAATAGTGTTAATTGATCTATAAATTGTAGGTCTAGCCCTATGTGCCCAATAAGCATGGACACTTGAAAAATGGTCCTTTCCTTTACTTAACCTCCTTCCATCACGTGAAGACCACCACGTCTGCGACATCTCTGTTGGCTCGTAGTCTATTTCTCCGTTAGGTTCTTTCCTTGCAATCGCTTGGATATCATTGACGAAATCCAGTCCAACCCTTCTAGTGTCTCTTGTCAATGTTCGTTTTAGGGTTTCTTGTAGACGTCCTTGCTTTCTCAATCCATTCATTTCCCATTGTAGTACCTGTTTAGCAATTCTTGCTGGGGGATTGCCTGGACATACTCCACTGCAAAAGCCGATTCTTCTGTTTGTGCTCCTTATTTATTTTCATTAACCTCCAGTATGAGAAAGGAGCCATGTTAGCGCAGTCGATAGAAGACTCGCTTTAAAATCCAGCTGCGACTCGCTGCAGCCCACGGCCGGTGTTCAAAACCGGGCTGTTTCCGGGGTTCACCAAGCCGAAAATCTAGAAAATGGGTGCCAGCTGTAGCTACGGAGTTACAGGCGGACAGTTTCTTATCAGCTGCCCGTACTGGTGGCAGAGCACTATTGGTTTATAAACGTGTGCAATGACGTTGGGTACTGGAAAGTGAGACGGAGCCCGTGTGGGAATGTCCGAGTGCAGTGATGTGAGTTCTTGACTCATTCATTCACTCACTCATTCCCCGAACCCAAACTTAAATTGTTTTAATTTGTTTAAGTAAAACTTGAACTATAGAGGCACAGTAGCCTAGTGGCTGGATGTTCGTCTACCACAGCGAAGGTCGAGGGTACGTTTCAGCACCGATGTTTTTTTGTTTTTTTTAATTTTTTTAATTAACCTTGGCTTCTAGGTAGTTCCAGTCTAAAATGAGTACTAGGTAATGTCCTGGGAAGTAAAGACGGATAGTGTGATGTTTATTACATTATCGATTGAGGTAACGTCATAAACCCGATCTAGGACTGGCATGAAAAAGGTCGATTAACGAGGGGACTTCAAAGGACAAATTTAAAAGTGTAATAGAAATTATGTATTGGGACAGCTAGCCTCCCGTTTACAGCATAAGGCAATCCCAATCAGCACAAAGAGACATATGATACAAAGTATTTTCATTCGCACCCTATTCTACCAGTGTCAGAAGTGGTCACTAACAACACAGCATAAAAGAAAATTAGTAACCATGGAAATGAGGTGTCTGAGAAAGGCTGTATGAGTGACCAGAAGAGATAAAATCAGGAATGAGGTCATACGAGATCAAGTCAGCACTGAAACAATTCTAAATTACTCAGAAAGGCAGCAAATTAAATGGTCTGCCCACTTGGAGAGAATGCCTTCTGGTGTTATACCTTCAAAAGAGGAGAGGGACGTAGAGCAAGAGGTATACAAAGAACAAGATGGAAGGGTAACGTGAGAGAAACTCTACATCACCACGCTGTGTCTTTGGTCGAAGCAGCCAGAAAAGCACGAAGCGGGATCTTATATCTCCCTGGACACCCGAAGCGGTTAAAGAGGACGTAGAGAAGGAGATAGAAATTATAATAACCAATTCATAGTCAGACGTCGAGCGGCTATCTTTAAACTGCCAATGTGACCGTCGGGCACTCTTCCGAATACCGGCCCCATATTATTCAAAGACAAAAAATCCCATTCAGGGCCTCAAGAGGTCGTTGTTAGGGACCTAAGAGTTCATGTTGTTAAAAATATGGAACAGGAAATGCCTTCTTTTATTATATAAGTACGTTTGAACGAAATTACCGAGTGTTCGCTAGTACAGTTGATATGCAGTCTGCTTGTTACACCGGTGATCAGGTTGATCGGGGTTCGATTCTCCGGCGGGCCAAAAGAAAAGAAAAATATTTTTCTATTTTTTTCTTCAATAATCTATTTTTTTCTTCAAAAGGGTGCGATATCTGCGCCTTTACTCGGTCTTGTGGTTAACAGCTAGGTTGCGATAGCGGCGGCAAATTTTTCTTTGCTTTTAAAAGGGTGGTTTAGACGTTGTTTTGTAGTATTGCACGTTGTGTTGTGGTTAACAACTAGGCTGCGATATCTGCGCCTTTACTCGGTCTTGTGGTTAACAGCTAGGTTGCGATAGCGACGGCAAATTTTTTTTCACTTTTAAAAGGGTGGTTTAGACGTTGTTTTGTAGTTACAACAGTTGATAAGCAGTTAAAAGGGTGGTTTGCACGTTGTGTTGTGGTTACAACTAGGCTGCGATATAGGCTGCGATTGCGCCTTTCGCTCGGTCTTGTAGTTAACAGCTAGGCTGCGATAGCTCTCCGGCGGGCCAAAAGAAAAAAAAATATTTTTCTATTTTTTTCTTCAAAAGGGTGCGATATCTGCGCCTTTACTCGGTCTTGTGGTTAACAGCTAGGTTGCGATAGCGGCGGCAATTTTTTTTTTACTTTTAAAAGGGTGGTTTAGACGTTGTTTTGTAGTATTGCACGTTGTGTTGTGGTTAACAACTAGGCTGCGATATCTGCGCCTTTACTCGGTCTTGTGGTTAACAGCTAGGTTGCGATAGCGACGGCAAATTTTTTTTCACTTTTAAAAGGGTGGTTTAGAAGTTGTTTTGTAGTTACAACAGTTGATTCTTCTTCTTCTTCTTCTCTTCCACCTTGTACCTCATCGAAGTGTCGGGGGGAGATGTAATGTTCGTTGATGAGCTCTGTCAAGAGCACTATTAAGACTGATGTTCATTTCTGTAAGGCTGTTCTTAATGCCATCACTCCATCTTTTCCGAGGTCTTCCACTCGCTTTATACCCGTTGTAACGTTTTAGTGTGGCTCGCTGTGGCAGATAGTACCAGGGCATTCTTGTTAGGTGTCCAAACCATTTCATTTGTTGTTCTTTGATGACCTGTAAGACTGGCTTTATTCCTAGCATTCGTCTGATTTCATGATTTTGTATTCTGTCTTTCCTTGAAACTCCTGCAGCTCTTCTAAGGCATTTCATCTCTGTTGTCACAATTTTACGTTCATTGGAGGATGTAAGTGTCCACGTTTGGCACTGATAGCATAGTATTGGCCAAAAAATAGTTCTGATAAGATTCACTTTAGTACTCTGAGGTATCTGCTTGTGTGTCAACAGGGGAGATAGTTGGCCCATTACTTGATTAGCTTTGGCACATCTGGAGCTAATTTCTCTGTCCAGTTTTCCGTCTGAAGTAAAAATTGCTCCCAAATACTTAAATTCCTCTGTTTGTCTCAGGGTGTTGTTTTTTAATTTAATTTCTAAATTGTCTTTATGTCTTCCTATCATCATTGTCTCTGTCTTCGTAGTGTTTATTTTCATATTATATTCCTCCCCTTTGTTACTAATTTGATTTAGGTGGTTCTGTAGGCATTCCATATTTTCTGCTATTAGTACCTGGTCGTCGGCGAAAAGTAATTCTGTTATATCTTCTTCCTGATTAAAGTCTGTTTCGCTACATATGGCGTCCATGTATGTTATGAAAAGAAGCGGCGATAGTACACAGCCCTGACGCACACCAGAGTTCACTATAAAAGTTCTAGACAACCCTGCCTTTGATCTTATGCAGCATTCACTACGTGTGTACAGGCTTTTGCAAATATTAATGAGATGATTGCTGATTCCTTTTTTCCCCATACATTCCCACAACATATTCCTGTCGACTCTATCGAAGGCTTTTTCTTGGTCTATGAATGTCAACAAACATGTCTTATCATGTTCTATTGCCCTCTCTGATAGTTGTCTCAATGTATAAATGGCATCTGTGCAACTTCTGTTTCGTCGAAAGCCCATCTGTGCTTCTGAAAGTTGATACTCTATCAATGGTCTCAGCCTTTTTTCGATGATCTTAGCATACATTTTCCCAGTGTGACTGAGAAGTGATATTCCTCTGTAATTAGTACATTCCCTCTTACTTCCTTTATTTTTCCACAGCGAGACAATGACAGCAGTTTGCCAATCTGATGGTGTTTCTTGATTTTCCCATGCCACCTGAAATATTCTCTTTAACCATATTGCTCCCGTTTCTCCTGCTGCCTTGATGGCCTCAGCTGGTAGATCATCAATACCTGTCGCCTTTAGTCTAGGCGCGGTTCGAATGACATATTTTACCTCATCCAATAATATACCTGGTTCTAGTTCCTCTGCTGTTAGTTCCGAGTTGTTTTTATGTTCTTCCCTGCTTTTATCTGTTTTATTGCAGCTAAGTAATGCTTCAAAGTAATTACTCCACCTTGCTAAGATTTTAGTAGGTTCTATTAAAGGTTGGCCAACTTCATCATTTATAATTTCTGTTGGGTTGTATTCTTCATTCCTGTTTCTCATGCCTTTGATTTTTTTGTAGTAGTTTTTCACTGCTGATCTTTCTTCTTCAGCCAGCTTGCTTCCAAACCTTTCCCATGAATCTCTTTTTGCTTTTCTGATAGTTCTATTTACTTCTCTTCTAATTTTCCTGTATGTTATGTAATCCTCTTCTGTTCTGCTCCTCAACCAAATGCCATAAGCTTTCTTTTTACTGCTCACAATACTTCTTATTTCTTCAGACCACCATGTTGAGAGCTTACGCCCTATGTTACCTTTCCTTTTAGTTCCACATATTTCTTGTGCTATTTTCATAGTGGTGTCTCTGAAATTCAACCATTCTGTATTTACCCCAAGAGTGTTTTGTGGAAGCTGTTCATAATTTTCCTGTAATTTTTGCTGAAACGCTCGCCTGTTTTCTTCACACTCTAGTTCTTTCCATTTTATTATGTCACTTTTATTACATTTCTTTTTGGTTTGATAACTTATCTTGATTTTTCTGTCAAGGATCACCATCCTATGATCTGTATCTAAACTCAAGTTTGGTATAACTCTCGCATCTGTAACTTGATGAAAGTCTCTTTTTCTCGTCAAGATGTAATCAATCTGACTCTTGGTATCTGGATCATTCCATTTATACCATGTAAAAACTTGTGAAGCTCTATGTTGAAAAAAGGTGTTGGTAATAACAAGGTCATGTTGTGTACATATATCCAACAGTCTTTCGCCATTTTCATTTCTAATGCTGTTGTCTCCATAATTGCCTAGGTAAGCAGTTAAAAGGGTGGTTTGCACGTTGTGTTGTGGTTACAACTAGGCTGCGATTGCGCCTTTCGCTCGGTCTTGTAGTTAACAGCTAGGCTGCGATAGCGGCGGCGAAATGCTCAATGGTCATGTCACGGGCAGCTAATCTCCTTTTTTTTTTTTTTGTTCGCCCTTGAAATGGCGGTTGGCATAGTGTATTGTGGTTTACAAATACGCTGCTATATCTGCGCCTTTCGTGCTAGGTTGCGATATCTGCGCCTTTCGCCCCAACACATCTGATTTCAGCAGTCCTAATTAGTTGCCTTTTACAACATTCTCTTCAGCCGCACTTGTGATTACGAGTATGTTGTAACATCACTAGACATCACTAGGTAGATTACGTGTATCACATTAATGTGCGAAATTCGCTTGCTTAGACAACTGGACCCGCTATCCTGTTTAAACTCTGGACATCAAAGTTGTCGACTGGTCTGAGAATGCCCGTTACGTCTCAACTCTAACCCTCGGTAATTAGCCACCTGCCCGTCCGCAAGTTCGGGTCTTTTGTCCGTTCGACTGGAAGATTGCATAATTTTTCAACGTAGATGCGTTCCCTGGTCCAGCTGTTAAGCTAACGTTAAATTCCACTGAGATAAATTGTTGGTTGGTCAGACACTTTGATCGCCGCTAGGAAGATCGCTTGGGTTTGCTGTTCAGTCACCTCATTGTTTCACTTTGTAAAGGTTTCTGTTGGACTTGTGTACTTTTGTTGTTGTTGCGTTTAGAAGGAATTCTGGACTCACCGAATGCACCTCGTCACAGCTCTTTGCGAATTTGTGCACTTGCGTAGATAATTAATTGCTTATCGGCAAAAGTTGCGAATAAAGTGGAAATATTTCTTTGATAATTTGTGCAGCTACTTTTAATTATGGCAGGCAGACCATCGGCTCCAAAACAGATAAGCAATAATATTCTACAAGTTGATCAACTGGCAGCTGTAGATGTCAGACCTGATGATTTATATAGAATAATGGACGATAAACTACAGTGGTTGCAATGGCTCGCTATGCACAGAATAATACGGAACTCAGTAGACTGTTCGTCTTGCAACCGTCGGATGTCATTAGTGTCAAGGCTAGAATGTTCCGATAGATTCTCTTGGCGATGTCGTCGCTGTAATACTCGTTGCAGTGTACGGACGGGTTCGTTCTTCGCTAATTGTGAACTCCCAACTGAAAGAATTGTGATGGTAATGTTTTACTGGTTGTTCGAAGTCAAGCAAAAAAATGTGATGTTTTTTGAGAGATTGACAAGCTGTGATACAGTAGTCAACTATAACAATTATTTTCGGGTAGAGTGTTACAACTGGCTGCTGCTTAGCAACCCTCAGTTGGGAGGATTTGATGCTAACGGACAGTCAGTGGTTGTTGAAGTTGACGAAAGCTATTTTTTCCACCGCAAGTACCATCGTGGTTACTTTCGTCGTGGTCAATGGGTAGTTGGGCTAGTTGAACGTGGTAGTGGCCGTTGCTGGTTGGAAGTTGTTAATAGGCGAGATGCGACAACATTGGAACGCATCATAAGTGAGCATGTGTTACCAGGAACGACGATTGTCACCGATGCCTGGCGAGGCTACAACAACGTTGGTCAACTCAACAATGGCATATATGAACATCTCGTTGTTGTTCATGCTATTAATTTTGTTGACCGTGTACACGGAGACATCCACACCCAAACAATTGAAGGGCTGTGGATGCAAGTCAAAAGGAAACAGCGTTTCCAAGGCGGCACTAGTCGTGCATTGTTTAATACATATTTAGCCGAATTTCAGTGGCGCCACAGTCACAAAGAACATGTTTTTGGACAGTATTTACAGCTGTTGTGCCCACATTGTGCCGACATTTATAACTGTCAAATATTATTGGCAGAGTTGCCACTTTTCTTTGACGGAAAGTGTATTGCATTTTGTTTTCTGCATTTCCTTCTTTTCGTCTGTCATTTCATTTTCTCAGTGACCACACTAGCAGGTGGTACACACTTCATTGATACTGAACATCCTCTTGTGTTTAGATAAGTTGTAGCCAAGTATATCTTCTCTGCTATGTCGTTTCTACTACACATCTTGGTATTTTAAAATCCATCAAAGTAGATATGATATTGTTGCAGGTATAACGCAGCGCTCTCTTTAATATACATCAAATGCATTAGATATTTAGAGAAACAGGCCGACAGTTTTTATTCCTTCTGAAATCCTGATTTGGCTTCTTGTAATTTAATAATCTGATTGAATTTGCTTTGTGTATTATATATATATATATTGTGTGTATCTTATGTATCTTTTTTTAAAAAAATTCCACTGTGTGGAGGGAGAAAAGGAGCGGGGGTGGGGGGTTAGGGGTAGGGTTAGGGTTAGGGGTAGGGGTAGGATTAGATGTTAAAATTTTGACGTAGGGTTTCGAAATAGTGGCCGACAATCTGATGTTTGTGGGCGTGGCGCCACTGAAATTCTGCTAAATATGACGCCAATAGTGTGCGGCTGATGCCCAATCGTTGGCGAATGGTGCGTTTCACCAGCATCCAGAGGCCATCAATTGTTTGTGTGTGTATGTGACTGTGTACGGCATCGACGAAGTTGGTCTGGTGGACTACTACCTCGTGCAGATAGATGCCATGCCGTAAGTTTGCCACGTTGCTGTAGCCTCGCCAAGCGTCAGTCACGATGGTCGTTCCCGTATCGTATCGTAATCTTTTATAATCATCTCCAATGTCGCCGCATCTCGTTTTCGCACAAGCTCCAAGTAGCAACGGCCAGTCTCACGCTCTACTAGCCCGACGATCCAACGACCGTGACGGATGCGACCGCGCTGATACTTTCGTCGGAAGAAGTAGCTCTCGTCTACTTCGACCACGATAGATCTGCCGGTCTCATCGAGTCCTCCCAGCTCAACGGTGTGTCTCAACATCCAATTATAGCATTCCTGACGGAAATAATTGTTGTAGTTGACAATGGTGTGCCAGTTCGTGAGTCTCTCGAGGACCATGACAGTCGCTGAACTTACGCCGGAGAGCCAGTAGTACATCATCATGAGTATTTTCTCGGTCGACATGTCGCTGTTGGCGAAAAACGACCCAGTGCGAACACTACACCTAGTATTACAGCGATAACATCGCCAACCGTATCTGTCGCTACAGTCTTGCCGGGGACATAGGAACATTGGCCGCGTGCATGAGGTACACGGTTGCGTGTTCCTTATCAGACTATGCTCAGTTAGCCACCGCAACCACGCATACTTATGTCATTATGGCATACAGGAGTTACGTCCGTGGCAACTAAGTCGTGCGTCGGAATAACGATGTTAGTTATGTGAGTGCGTCTAACTGCCATGTTGCTTCTTGTGTCGTTTTGTTTCGTTGTGGCTTTTCCGATCACTGTTTGGAGGGCGGCCACGCTAGAGAACTCTCAGTCGTCCAAGGCTGTTTATTCTTCGTCCGGATTTGCCAGTAGAGCCGAAGTGAAGACTGATGATGATGATCTTAACGTTGCTACCCAGCCACACGGCGCTCCGATGGATCGAAAATTATTCCTCCCCACGTCACTTCAGCGCTCCGATGGATCAAAAATTATTCCTCCCCACGTCACTTCAGTCGATCGAAAACTATTTCTTTCCGATGGATCGAAAATTATTCCTCCCCACGTCACTTCAGTCGATCGAAAACTATTTCTCCCCACGGTGCTAAACTTCCAACATTGCGCAGAAGTGAAAAACTGATGATGATGGCTTCAATTATTATTTCACGGCGCTTAACGGCAGAAGTAAAGACTGATGATGATGATCTTAACGTTGCTACCCATCGACACAGCGCTCCGATGGATCGAAAATTTTTCCTCCCCACGTCACTTCAGTGCAGCGAAAACTATTTCTTAACGGCAGAAGTGAAGACTGATGATGATGATCTTAACGTTGCTACCCATCGACACAGCGCTCCGATGGATCGAAAATTTTTCCTCCCCACGTCACTTCAGTGCAGCGAAAACTATTTCTTAACGGCAGAAGTGAAGACTGATGATGATGATCTTAACGTTGCTACCCATCGACACAGCGCTCCGATGGATCGAAAATTTTTCCTCCCCACGTCACTTCAGTGCAGCGAAAACTATTTCTTAACGGCAGAAGTGAAGACTGATGATGATGATCTTAACGTTGCTACCCATCGACACAGCGCTCCGATGGATCGAAAATTTTTCCTCCCCACGTCACTTCAGTACAGCGAAAATTATTTCTTAACGGCAGAAGTGAAGACTGATGATGATGATCTTAACGTTGCTACCCATCGACACAGCGCTCCGATGGATCGAAAATTTTTCCTCCCCACGTCACTTCAGTGCAGCGAAAACTATTTCTTAACGGCAGAAGTGAAGACTGATGATGATGATCTTAACGTTGCTACCCATCGACACAGCGCTCCGATGGATCGAAAATTTTTCCTCCCCACGTCACTTCACAGCGCTACTTCACAGCGCTTAACGCGCAGATGTGGAAACTGATGATGATGGCCTCAATTATTTCACGGCATTATTGGTACGTATTGTTCCATATTTTGTTGTTCCATATTTTGTATAACACGTCACTTCAGCGCTCCGATGGATCGAAAATTATTCCTCCCCACGTCACTTCAGTGGATCGAAAACTATTTCTCACAACGCTTAACGCGCAGATGTGGAAACTGATGATGATCTACGTATTGTACCATTTTTTGTTGTACCATATTTTGTATAACTCCTTTATAACTCCTTGACCTCTTTGTAACCTCTTGAACCCTTTGAGGCTCTAACAGGAATGTTTTGGACAGCAAATAATATGGGGCCGGTATTCGGAAGAGTGCCGTGACGTCGACCTGTTAGTGTGCAGCGCGGTCTCAGGTGCTGGAAACTCATGGCATCTTTAATACCAATACTAAAAGGTTACGGGCATTAAATATAGGACCCTGAAAGGGGCCTTGTGGAGGGCGACTCAGTGTCGGTATGTTTGTTTCGAGAGGTTGCGCTTGGCGACCGCCCTGGTGGAATCAGTGACTGCGTGATTGACACCCAGCAAACGAATCAGCTCCAACCAGTGTTGCCACTTTTCTTTGACAAAAAATATCCAAAACGGCGTCAAAAAATATCTAAAAAGATCTAAATCTGCGTGGAAAAGATCTAGACAAACATCCAAATTGAAAAAGTCAAAAATTACATAGCTTTTGTTATGACTTACCCTACATAATTATGTCCTCACCTTCACTGATGTCTGCCTCACAAGATCCACAGGATAAACTTAGCTTGGATAATGAAGTTGAAGCTTCAGATCCAAAATGACCCTTTAGCTGTTCAAATTTCTTTATAAGTGGAACAGTAGGCTTATTTCTCTAGTCTCATCAGGCCGAATTTTAATGGCACGATAGCATTTAAGAGGTCAAATTTCATCCTGTTTTTCAGGTTATATTTGATATAATTCCTAGCACTGAAAACTCTTTCTACGTCAGCATTTGAATGGGGTAGTATCATGGTAGACATGGCACTTTAAAGAGCTTACAGAATGGACTTGTTGAGGCATCTTTAAATTGTCTCACTTCACTCCAAAACGCTTTAGTTTCTGTTTTGTTTATCCATTCAGCTAACTTTATTTTGGTTAACTGATATTCTGCTTCCGCGACACTATTATCAGTAGCCCCTAAAAATTTCATAACTTTACAATATTTAGGTATGTCCTTTATGCTTTTTTAGTCTCTGCATGACTCTTTGCATTTTGTATTTTCGCTTTAATTTCACACTTACAGAACTTACAACAAGCTTTGGTCACATCCACGGTTTTTAATTTTGTCATCATGCACCCACTTTTTCCAAATTTTTTGCTCTTACTTTACTTTTGGCATGTAGAAAGGTTTTTCAAAGTGAGAGCCACATAAGAAGGTGAGCAATTATTTTTTTAAACACATGAAAAAGAAGCGCAAAGTCAGCACAGTGAGGATACGGTTGAAACAAAGTTAGTATGATTTACGCGCGTTTTTATTATTCAGTACCTGGGCTGCCAGATATTTGTGCGTTGACCCCAGTGAAAGTTCAAAGTTCAAGTAATGGCAGTTGTCACAATGTACGCGCCAGACCAAAACAAAAATATTGTAGTAAATATTTTACACAGTAATTATTAAATTGACAATGAAAGAAAAAAAAATCTATAAAATATCTAACTCCTTATGAAAAGTATCTAGAAACATATTTAGGATCTAAACGTCAAAAACAGTATCTAAATGCAATGAAAAAGATCTAAATTTGGATATAAAAGATCCAAAGTGGCAACACTGGCTCCAACACCGACAATGGCAAGGAGAGCAACAGTGTTGCCACTTTGGATTTTTTATATCCAAATTTAGATCTTTTTCATTGCATTTAGATACTATTTTTGACGTTTAGATCGTAAATATTTTTCTAGAGGCTTTTCGTATGAAGTTGGATATTTTATAGATTTTTTTTCTTTCATTGTCAATTTAATAATTACTGTGTAAAATATTTACTACAATATTTTTGTTTTGGTCTGGCGCGTACATTGTGACAACTGCCATTACTTGAACTTTGAACTTTCACTGGGGTCAACGCACAAATATCTGGCAGCCCAGGTACTGAATAATAAAAACGCGCGTAAATCATACTAACTTTGTTTCAACCGTATCCTCACTGTGCTGACTTTGCGTTTTTTTTTTCATGTGATTTTAAAAAAATAATTGCTCACCTTCTTATGTGGCTTTCACTTTGAAAAAATCTTTCAACATGCCAAAAGTAAAGTATGAGCACAAAATTTGGAAAAAATGGTTGCATGATGACAAAATTAAAAACTGGGGATATGACCAAAGCTTGTTGTAAGTACTGCAAGTGTGAAATAAAAGCGAAAATACAAAACTCAAAGAGTCATGCAGAGACTAAAAAAAGCATAAAACTGCAGTTTCATTTAAAGATATTACACCGCTGACAGCTGTTTTCAGAACTATACTGATAAATGAATCATCAAAAGTTGAAGTATCAGTCGCAATATTTTTAATTTGTCACTGCGCAATTTCAAACTGTGACCATTTGATCGATTTGTAAAAAATCTTGGACTAGTTCAATTTGAAAAGTGTGATGTAGAAAGTATAGTTTAGGAACTGAAGGACCTTTTAATCAGCAAACAGTTAGGCTTGAAGAATTTGGCTGTAATTGGTACTGATAATGCCTCAGCGACTGAAGTGAGACAATTTAAAGATGCCTCATCAAATAGTCCATTCTGTAAGCTCTTTAAAGTGCCATGTCTGCCATGATACTACCCCACTCAAATGAAAGAGTTTTCAGTGCTTGGAATTATATCAAATCTAACCTAAAAAAAAACAGGGTGAAATTTGACCTCTTAAATGCTATCGTGCCATTAAAATTCGGCCTGATGAGACTAGAGAAATAAGCCTACTGTTCCACTTATAAAGAAATTTGAACAGCTAAAGCATACCAGGGTCATTTTGGATCTGAAGCTTCAACTTCATTATCCAAGCTAAGTTTATCCTGTGGATCCTGTGAGGCAGACATCAGTGAAGGTGAGGACATGATTATGTATGGTAAGTCAAAACAAAAGCTATGTAAGTTTTGACTTTTTCAATTTGGATGTTTTTTCTAGATCTTTTCCACGCAGATTTAGATCTTTTTAGATATTTTTTGACACCGTTTTGGATATTTTTTGTCGAAGAAAAGTGGCAACACTGGAGAGCAAGCTGCAAACAGGTGGCGCACTCACAAGCTACAACATTAATCCGCAAAGAAAAAAGGACGCAAGTAAAGCCAAGCCCCAGTGGCAGGCTGAAGCAGTCCGATGTTTTTATTTTTTATTTTTATTTTGCAAGTACAAGATACAGGACACTGACTTGGTTATTGTAATTTCTGTCTTACCCACAGGTAGGGCAAACTGAGCCAGCCTGCTCATTCCCAACGCGCCTGACTGGCCCCGGAAAAATATACACGTCACGCATCACCATGGAGATAGCCGCTGCTTTTAGTGCAAACATGCAGTAATTGTATGAGTCTCCATGAACATGCTTTAGAAAATAGCAACAGGCGATATGCATCTGAATCGGTAGAAAGAATTCGAAAATCGCACTTAACCTCCCTCACCTGGATCCACACACCTTGTCATGCTATCGTATTGAGTAATGAGTGAGCGGAACAGCGGGAGAGCAATGCACCAACTCATATACTGTATGATATAGGAAGAAACTTAGACGAAGCAGATATCATCAACGCTGTAAGGTCTGGGCTAGCGGATAACGAGGAATCGCTGACACTAACATGATTGCGTAACATGAGAGTAAAGCATGGCCGAGATAGGAGACAATATAACCAATCCTTCATGTGAACAATTAGTAGGAGTACGTTGGAGTGGCTGCTGCATCGGAGGACTGAGCACGCGTGGGAATACCCAGTGTACAGTGACTTCGATTGTGAAAACATAAAATAGCCTACACTTTTACAGTTGTAGTTTGAAACGCTCGTGGAAGAGAGAGAAAAATCAAACAATAAAACCAGCTCCATTGAACCGTAGTCAAACTAATAAAACCAGCTCCATTGAACCGTAGTCAAACTAATGGCGTATTGTGTATAAAGGTGACCTACCTAACAGATGTGAACATTCCTGTCTGGGATGGTGTCAGACACATGTCTATCTCAGAAAGTTCGTTTCCATTAAGGCACTCGGAGTCTACGTTCTGACCCTGGTCGTCTGCAAACAGAGAGACAAGTTTAGGTTCGGCTGCAGTTGAATCATCTTCTTATTACAGCCCAAGCCGTGTGGCATTGGAAGTATGTTCACAACCATCTTCTTCTTCTTTCTTTGCGTTCAACAGCTGTAAACTCGGGTGGAAAGTTCTGGTTGTTCGTCCACGTCTGGACTGCAGTCATGTTCCAGAACTTGAGTGTTGCGTGTGCATCCGTTTAAGAGATCTGACACATTTGTGTGCATACTGTTGGTTCCTTGCCTCTCAGGCAGATGCACTCCGACTTCGAAGCAAGCTCCCAGTAGTCGACTCTTACGACATGCTTTTTTTTGGGTAGGCAGTGGGTCTATTCTTGTTCCTATAATAGGGCCCCAGAACCAACACGGGGGTCACAACCTTCTGTCTCGTGTACTTTTGATCAGTTCGAACACTATACCACGATGTCAAATTGTCCCTCATCTTCTCTCGATCTGTCGATACGTCTTTTCACGCCCTACTTTCCCACCGTCATGCTGTACTTCTCATAAAACTAAACAACAAATTATAAATGTAAAGTTACCCTGGTAAGTCACGTGAATATCGTGAACTTCAGGCGATCAAACGAATAAGGTAGTGATAGAAACCATTTCAGTTAAATTAATTCAGTTATTGTGCTTCGTTGGCAGTCGCCGTGGCAGAGCGGTTAGACGCTCGCTGTTCGTGGGTTCGCTTTCTGGCGAAACCGGACTTTTTCCAAATGACCTTGGCTCCCAGGTACACCCAGCCTTGAGTGGGTTCCGGGTGCAGTCCCGGGAAGTAAAGGTGGTCGGCGTGACGCTGACCATATCACCCATCTTGTGCCGATTGGTCTATAAAATATAGGTCTAGTCTTATATGCCCTATACGCCTGAAGGCGTAGAAAAGGGTCCTTTCTTTTTTTTTTGTTCAACGTGCTGCGTTGTATGTTGATGTAATTCTTACTATTGCACCTGACGAGACGCAGCGAAATACGACTGACAACAAGTTGTGCAATATATTGTTCGTGTCCGTATTTTTAAAAGTACTTGTGTTCCTTACGTATCAGGCAAACGCACTCCGACTTCAAAGGAAACATTGAGCTAGTTGCGTTACAGAATCAACCCCTGCATTTATTTATATTTTTCTGTTTTGTTTTTTTTTCTAGGCAAATGTTACGTTCAGTAGTTGGTCACTGCTTTCTAAACAGTCATCTCTCGGTACTATTGTCGAAACCAACAGAAGACAAATCGTCCGCAGCTAGGATCAAACCCAGCACTCCGGCATTACAAAGCACGTTTGCAACGCCCAAGCGACAGACGGTGACAAAGGAAAATACCAATACGAAAAGAGGACATGTACCTGAGGGAAGTGATAAGATCTGATTAAAAAGATCGTCAATGGAAACAGGAACTCCGTAGACGCCTTCTGTCAGTCGCAGTCCCCTCTCTATCTGACTGGCGTACTTTGCCAGCTTCATCTGTAAAGACACCACATATACATTCACAATAAAATCAAAGAAAGCTACAGTCAGAAATTGAAAATGAGACTAGTAAAGTACTTCTTCTTCTAGTCTTCTAGTTTAGTGTTTTCCTAACTTTTTCTCCCCTACCGCCCAGTTTTCAGTGAAAAAAAGTGCCTAGCACCTCCCATTCCTATCCCCCCCCCCCACGTTCTGGAAATAGCATCTTATGTCCCACTCCTAAAATCACAAGGCGGTCAATATTTGTACACGAGCAGCAGAATCTTGATTGATGTTCAACCACAACAGGTCATCACACCGAACGATAAACACCCGGTGACACAAAGTGCTGCCATTCGGATGAGGATCACCAGGAGGAAAGGTCCCAGAAACCCCATTCAACCCATATGTCAGGTTATATTAGGGCCCCCGGCAACAGCCAGTGGAGATTTTACAAAATTATTTCCCATTATTGGAGAAATGGATATGGCAGCAGAATACTGAATCGAATGATGCTCTTGTACCCTCCCGCCCTCTGTGTGTGTGTGCGTGTGCGTGTGCGTGCGTGCGTGCATGTGTGTGTGTGTGTGTGTGTGTGTGAACGTGACCAAGCCATCAAGGTATTTATCCTTTCGCGTTTCCTCTGTCCTCCTAAAAATCTTGCCAGTTGTCACTCAGTTCTCAGTTCATTTTCCTTGCACTGAAATTTTCTGGAATCTAACATACAGAATTATTTAATGACAATTTAGTTTTGCATCGTTTGTCTTTCCTCAGCAGACAACATGCTCTGGTTTGTAATTTTTGTAATCTTATCTCCGGTTCTACTATATAGACTTCCATCTGTAGGGTCCATAGTAGGGTGGCATTCACTGCTGAGCTAGTTCTGCATTTATGGACAGTGTTCCATTTTTTAATTTTATTTTTTTATTTTCCTTTTTCATAGGTTCTCAACCTTTCACAGGGTTTGCCAAAGATGAATGGAAAACATAGGTTCTCAACCTTTCACAGGGTTTGCCAAAGACGAATGAAAAACATAGGTTCTCAACCTTTCACAGGGTTTGCCAAAGACGAATGGAAAACATAGGTTCTCAACCTTTCACAGGGTTTGCCAAAGATGAATGGAAAACAGGTTCAATGAAGTTATAAAGTAGTAACGAAAAAATTTAATGGTTGGGGGTCGCCACAACACGAGGAACTGTATTATAGGGTCCCGGCATTAGAAAGGTTGAGAATCACTGTTCTAGTTAATACTGTCCTGTTTAGAGCATGAGATGACCTGTATGACTGATTTAACGTTTGTGAATACGAAAGCTTTTTATTTAGTTAACCTGGAGTATTAGTAGTCTACTCGATTCAAATGATGACTTCTGCCCCTGTTCTGAAGTCGATGCCAACTTACGTGCCGATATTCAGGTAGTCTCTATGTTGCAATTGGTGTTTGTATTGTAGATTCTCCCACTTCCGTTTTGTGGCTTCTTTACCAAAACCGTTTGTAAAAATACGTCTCCAATTATTTGAGGGATACTGATGTCTGAGTAAATAAAGTGAAGAGGTTCTTTTTTTTTTCTGGCTTATTTTGTTCTGTTTTGGAGATTATTCCTTGATAATCATGGACAGTTAATCCACAGTTCTTGTGTCAGAGCGTCACACCTAATTATGACAGCTTTATATTTGCATGTTGTGAAGTTTCTCTTGCCAAATGATTTAAACTCTTTTTTTTTTATAATTTGTTTGTGCGTAAAATATATAGTTCAACAGATCGTTTTGGGATCATATTAGGCTTTTCGAATTAAGGTATTTATATATTTATGGGAGTGGGTGGGGGAAGGGGCTTATCAGTGCTCCTTGTGTTATTCGTAAGCTCATATTTTGAACCTCGTATAGTTTCACAAGTCCGTTTTCGCTGCTTTAGCCCATGACATTGAAGCGTATTCACTAAAGGCCTGCCTGCTCCAGTGCATACTAGCCTACAAGCCTTAACCATATGAGACAAAGTTAGAAATTATAATATCAGACAAACTGTAGAAGGTGTCTCCACCTTGCCGTGGTGGGGAAGCGTGTGTTTCTCAACGACACTGAGAGCTATGCCGGCGGTAGCGTAGCCACCAGCAGAACCTCCCAAGCCAGAAAGGTCGAAGGATAGAGAGCCGACAAAGAGAGACACCCTGGTCCTCCAGGTTGGGGGTTGAAGCGTGGGGCCGACACCCCCACCTTCGTGAAACTTTATCTCGTCACGAATCTTTAGACCCATCAAAGATGCAAACAGCGGGAAATGGAGAGTGAGAAGCGATAACGAAATTTAAAGTCTGTTTAAATCATCACTGATCACTGGCATCATGAAAGCTAATAGATTGAAATAGTTGGGGCACACTGAATGAATGTCAGATGACAGAAAATTGAAAACTGTATACACAAGGGAGATAAATGGTCGTAGACCACGAGGCAGACCAAGAAGAAAATGCAGATATAATGTCCAGACAGACTTGCTAACACTTGGTGTTAACAACTGGAGATAGAAGGCCAACCAAAGAGATGAATGAACGCGATTGATATTTGCAGCAATGAACTTCAAGCGTTCGGAATGCTAAAGAAGAAGAAGAACGGAACGGACGTGGTATCGCAGTCCTCATTAAATTGAGCGGGGGAAAAAGGGGAGCTTTCAAGCGTTCAAGGTTCCTAACCCCTACCCCCCCCCCACCCCACCCCAATCCCAGGTTTGGCGCGCCTGACTGCTTTCAGAATTAGAATAGAAACTGTTACCTGCAAGGTATCGCCATCTTCATTGAGAGAAATCACAGCAGCATCAACAGCAGATGAGACCAGCAACAAAACCAGAGCCATAACTGTGCGCCTGGAGCCAGCCATTAGACTGGGCGCCGGCTTCTCTGGGGACAGAACAGAAGCGGAGATCACAATAAGGGGACTATACGTCTGCAGTTATACATTTTGCATTTAACCTACCATGTTCGTATCTCAAAGGCAGTATTTTTCCATTTAACCTACCATGTACGTATTTTAAAGGCAGTATTTTTCAATTTAACCTACCATGTACGTATCTCAAAGGCAGTATTTTTCTATTTAACCTACCGTGTACGTATGTCAAAGGCAGTATTTTTCCATTTAACCTACCAGGTACGTATGTCAAAGGCAGTATTTTTCCATTTAACCTACCATGTACGTATTTTAAAGGCAGTATTTTTCCATTTAACCTACCATGTACGTATTTCAAAGGCAGTATTTTTTCCATTTAACCTACCATGTACGTATTTCAAAGGCAGTATCTTTCCATTTAACCTACCATGTACGTATTTCAAAGGCAGTATTTTTCCATTTAACCTACCATGTACGTATTTTAAAGGCAGTATTTTTTCATTTAACCTACCATGTACGTATTTCAAAGGCAGTATTTTTCCATTTACCCTACCATGGAAGTATCTCAAAGGCAGTATTTTACCAAATGAAAAATATTTTATTTAATAATGTTTTTGTCAACTGAGACGAAAAAGAGAATTCTATAAAATTTATATAAATCCCATCTTTGTGAATAAAAGTAAATGATGTATAGTTGGTAGATTATTGAAAAATTATCTCGGAGATGTGGTTTTATAGACGAATGATAAGAATATCCGGGACAGATAAAAGGAGTAATGAGGATGTCTTGATAGAAACGGACTCGCAAAGAGAACTGATTGCAGTAACAGAAAGAGACAATCTACATTCTTTGGTCACGTGATGAGAAGGAGAAAACCGGAGTACATCGTGACGGTAGGTAAAGTTGGAGGGGAAGAGAAACAGAGAGAGACCGAGAGAAAAGATACTAGGCAGTGTGACGTCGTGGAATCAAAGATCGTCTGTTTTTTAGTTGACTGAAAGTTCACGAGACAGAAGTGTGTGGATAGACATGACTACCAACGCCACACGGCATGGACTATGCAAGGCCATCTGTGTCAGAGTTGACTGAAAGTACACGAGACAGAAGGTTGTGGAAAGACATGACTACCAACGCCACACGGCATGGACTTTAAGAAGAAGAATCCAGAGTACATGGGAATTAATTCCTCCCTGCAATCCTCCCCCCCCCCCCTTTTTTTTCCCCCCCACATAATCTATCGTATATTTATCTCCCTGGCACTGCCTGGCGTTGGATGTAAAAATTGTTTATATATTCGATGCGAGTGTAGAAATGGCTTTTCTTTAGGCAGAAAACTTTTATGTGGCTCATGTGTGCAAACACTGTAAATACCGGGGGTATTTATAAAGGTTATTTAGTTAGGGAGGGCGGTCTTGAATGTCATCTATCCATGTTCTCCTAAGTCGACCTCTTGTTTCGCCTCGGATATTTTAATCGTAGCGCCTGTGCTGGTAGTTGCCTTGGTGTCCCCTATGTCTGTATGCCATTCAATCCCACTAGAACCGAGCGACCAATACCTGGTGACTCAAAGTCCCGCCACTCGGATGAGGATTACCCGTGCACGTCCCAAAAACACTGTTCAATCGTTAGTTGTATTAGGGCCTCAGACTACAGTCGGGGTGGGAGTTTAAGAAACGAAATATTGCGCCTCACCCTGGGACGGGAATAACATGTTAAAATATATAACGAGATGGAAAAAGCATTTTATCTTCAGTGAGTGCTGGAAAAATTACATCAGGAATTGTGCATAAACTAAAGACTTATTTTAAAGTAAGATAAGTTTTAAAGTTGAATCATGTGAATATTCTGGCAAAACAAGATGACAAATAAAGAATTGAGCATTAAAATCAAATCTGCCATCACTGGCTAACGTTACCAAAGAAAAGGTATAGATGGTTAAAGCATTTTTGCAGAATGCTTCGTTAAATTTTGACAAGGACAGCTTCTCCGGTGTACGATAAATGGACAGAAAAAGACTTGAACGACCTAAGGAAATCTGGAGAGAGACAGTAAAAAGAGAAACAAGAGCATGTGAAAAAAAAGATAGGCTACCGTAGACAGAAAAAAAAGCTGACCTGCAGCAATGGAGATCACATGTGAATGCCTTATGCGTCAAAAGCGACACAAAAGAAGACATAAATATGGACAAGTCTGCAGGTTCTAATTAGAACTGGCGCTCACTTTCTCTGGTCACAGAACCAACAGTAGAGGAGATGTATACGAGTACAGTGTATCTAGAGCAGAAGTGTGCAACCTTTTCTGGTCCGCTGGCCAAATATAGGAGAGATTTCATTACAAACACAACACCCAGATTTCCTTGTAACACGATATTTGTGTGGGGATAATCTAAGATTATAATCCCTCCCTTCGCCTCCGATCAGACGCAATCCCCCACTGAAGCCTTTGTATGTATTCTTTTACGTGTCTGTTCAACCTGGTTAGTTGTAGACATCGTATGACTGAGGGAAAGTGGTTCTGGTTATCACTGTTTAGATTATTACGAGTGCTCTGCTATTTTGTGAGTAGTGCGGAGGCGCAGAAAGATCATTACGGTCTGAGGAGAATGCCGCTGCGAGGAGTTGCCAGGTGATCTGACCGACGCTCAACACTCAGGGCTAGGATGAGACGGATATACAATCAGATGGTTACTGGTACCATCGAAATTGGAACTCTTCGCTTTCTGCTGAAGATGGACACTGGGCGCTTATGGGAGTGTCCCGGGTGCTGTGAAGTCGATTCCTAATTCAACATTCATAATTTTTATTTTGTAGAATTCTAACTGAAAAGCCCCTATTTTATTTCCTAAGGACTGGGAAATACGCTACTGTTTTTTTTTAAAAAGCGCGGTTCAGCAAAATTGTCACACAATGTTGCTCTTGTCGCAAAAACATAAATACTTGTTATGCAACCTACGGCTGGTTGCGCGCAAAGAGACAATTCTTATTTATAGTGAAGAAAAGGGAAGTGCCGAGCGCGTTTGGGACCTTCAGAAAATGTCACTTTTTACCTGTGCTCGCGAACATGGAGTTTGTTACACGTCGTCATTTTTTTTAAATACACTTCTGACACAGTCTCTTGTTTATACTTGTAGAAATATAATGAGCCAGGAGGAGGGAGGTTAAAATAAAAGGAGCGAGGAGAGCAAGAACGAACGACGCTAAATGTTGTATGGAGTCTTGTACATAGCAAAAGATCGTGTGCTTCACTTGTACATAGCAGAAGATCTTGTGCCACACTTGTACATAGCAGAAGATCGTGTGCTTCTCTTGTACATAGCAGACGATCGTATGCTACACTTGTACATAGCAGAAGATCGTGTGCTTCACTTGTACATAGCAGAAGATCGTGTGCTTCACTTGTACATAGCAGAAGATCGTGTGCTTCACTTGTACATAGCAGAAGATCTTGCGCTTCTCTTGTACATAGCAGAAGATCGTGTGCTTCTCTTGTACATAGCAGAAGATCTTGTGCTTCCCTTGTACGTAGCAGAAGATCGTGTGCTTCACTTGTACATAGCAGAAGATCTTGTGCTTCACTTGTACATAGCAGAAGATCGTGTACTTCACTTGTACATAGCAGAAGACCTTGCGCTTCTCTTGTACATAGCAGAAGATCGTGTGCTTCACTTGTACATAGCAGAAGATGGTGTGCTTCACTTGTACATAGCAGAAGATCTTGTGCTTCTCTTGTACATAGCAGAAGATCGTGTGCTTCACTTGTACATAGCAGAAGATCTTGTGCTTCACTTGTACATAGCAGAAGATCGTGTGCTTCACTTGTACATAGCAGAAGATCTTGTGCTTCACTTGTACATAGCAGAAGATCTTGTGCTTCACTTGTACATAGCAGAAGATCGTGTGCTTCACTTGTACATAGCATAAGATCTTGTGCTTCACTTGTACATAGCAGAAGATCTTGTGCTTCACTTGTACATAGCAGAAGATCGCGTGCTTCTCTTGTACATAGCAAAAGATCTTGTGCTTCACTTGTACATAGCAGAAGATCTTGTGCTTCACTTGTACATAGCAGAAGATCTTGTGCTTCACGTGTACATAGCAGAAGATCTTGTGCTTCACTTGTACATAGCAGAAGATCTTGTGCTTCACTTGTACATAGCAGAAGATCTTGTGATTCACTTGTATATAGCAGAAGATCTTGTGCTTTCAATATAATTCACCGCAAACAAAGGAAATCTGGGAGTTCCACGAAAAGTCTGATATTCTAGCGGTGTTATGGTTTCAGATGAACATTGAAGCTATAATTCGGTGGGACAGAAGCAGGAGAACACCCGCGTGCCCTGGCATGACAAAAAAAACTGATCATTGTCAATCCTGACCGCCTCAGGGACACCGGTCAACCAAACCCTAGTACCCATATAGTACTGAACTTTCCGAGAACTCCCGGATTTTCTTTCTGTGAGATACATTTATATTAAATAGGCGAAGATCCTTACATATCGCCTTCTTCCCTACCTCTCTGTCAGCAGCAGCTTCCTCCTCTTCTTTCTCCTCCTCCTCTGCTTCTTCTTCTTCTTCTTTTTCTTCTATTTTGACATTCATCTCTCAGTGGGAAGCACCATCATCACTATCATGATCCCGTAACACTACGTGTCGTTGAGTCACTAGTTTCTGTTGACAGTCTGATCATCTCTCTCCACCATTTGCGGTCAGTTGCAACGGGCTTCATGGTTGCATGCCTGAAGCCTGTCCAGTCAGTCAGGTTCTGTAACCAGGTCTTTTTTGGTCTGCCTCTTCTCCTCTCTCCCTCTACTGAGCCCTGCAGTATTGTTTTTGAGAGGCCGTTAGATTTTATTACGTGTCCATACCATTGCATTGTTTGCCTTTTCACTGTAGTTAAAAGTGGTTCATAATTGCCAATGTGCTGTATAATTTTTGGGTGAACCTCTTCGTTTGTTATGTGTTCTCTGTACGATATGACAAGAATTTTTCTGAAACATCGCTTTTCTAATACTTGTTTCTTTCTTTCAAGTTCAGCTGTTAAGGTCCACGTTTCACAGCCATATGTAAATGTACTAATAGCTGGTGCTCGAAGCAATCGAATCTTAGTCTTGCATGAAATGTTTTTGGATCTTCATAATGTTTGCTGCTTGGCAAGGCCTGATGTTTGCTGCTTGGCAAGGCCTGATGTTTGCTGCTTGGCAAGGCCTGATGTTTGCTGCTTGGCAAGGCCTGATGTTTGCTGCTTGGCAAGGACTGATGTTTGCTGCTTGGCAAGGACTGATGTTTGCTGCTTGGCAAGGCCTGATGTTTGCTGCTTGGCAAGGACTGATGTTTGCTGCTTGGCAAGGCCTGATGTTTGCTGCTTGGCAAGGACTGATGTTTGCTGCTTGGCAAGGACTGATGTTTGCTGCTTGGCAAGGACTGATGTTTGCTGCTTGGCAAGGACTGATGTTTGCTGCTTGGCAAGGACTGATGTTTGCTGCTTGGCAAGGACTGATGTTTGCTGCTTGGCAAGGACTGATGTTTGCTGCTTGGCAAGGACTGATGTTTGCTGCTTGGCAAGGACTGATGTTGTCTGGGCAATCCAAGACATGATTTCTGGTAGGACCCCAAGCCACTTAAATTATGTGAAATTATTCACATGTTCTAATGTGTGACCTTTAACGTAGATTGGTGACATTTTGCAAGCTGAATTATTAGTCATTACTTTTTTTTCTGCGTTTATTTCCATGCCATACTTGGTTGATGTTTTATCGAGTAGATTTACAAGCTCGACTAGTTCTTGTTCTTCTCCGGCCGACTCATCGATGTCATCTGCAAACCTCAGGTTTGTTATAGTTCGAGCTCCTATACTAACACTTCCATGACATTGTTCTGGGGCATCAGTCATAATTCTTTCTAAAAATAATGGAAAGCAGACATGCCAAGCCACACGTGATCGTACAGAAGGACAGGATCGTCGTTTTTTCGAAGTTGGAGTGCCTCGGCCTGATATGCAAGAAACCAACAGTCTGCTCACAAAAAGCCAGATCTGTAAAACGGATGAGCTCGCAACACTCAAGCCCTAGAACAAGACCAAAATCAAGGAATGGACGAAGAATCTGAACCGGCTTCCTCAGTTTACAGCATCTGAACAGAAAGAGAAGGGTTCTGTTCTACGAGACGCAATGTAATCTACGCAATTATCTGTAAACGATCTCTTCTGCTTCTTCTTCTTTGCGTTCACCAGCTGTACACTATGGCTGAAAGTTCTGGTTGTTCGTCCACTTCTGAAATGCAGTCCTGCTCCGGAACCTGAGTGTTGCGTGTGCATCAGTTTTACAGATCTGATTCTTCTGGATGCAGACTGTTGGTTCCTTGCCTCTCAGGCAGATGTACTCCGACTTCAAAAGAAGCTTGCCAATTAGTCGACTCTTACGACATGCTTTTAAGCTGGCAGTGGGTCTGTTCTTGCTTTCACTATAATAGGGCCCCGGAACCCAAATGGGGATGTAAACGACGTGACATGAAACACGTCGGTAAAACGGTACTACAACCAGTTGACAGGTTTGGGCGACTTCTTTATGATGTGCAGAGCAGCGCCCTCAAAGCAGTATTGAAGTTTTCCAATTCTCAGGGTCGCCATTGGTGTCTTCAATATGAGGCTACTGCCCTTAAGTTAAGCCCCTCCCCTCCAGCAACAGAGTCCGTAAGTCTCTTGAGAATCGCTGTATCTTTTTACTGGGGCCCAACTCGCCTACAGGACTTAACATCCAACATAGCTTCAATTGATATTTTTGAGTTACATTTCTTACCCTCTGCATTTTTATCTTGATAGTGTTTATTTCCTGCATTCACACGTGCCTCACAATTTGAAATGGCCGGACAACAGCCTTCTGTAAAGAAGGCTGTGTCCAGAGAAACGGGGATTAGTCTTGGAGAGACCTCTTAAGTGATTTTGTGTAATAGTGTCTATTTAAATTATATGCCGAGGAAAGCTGTCTAGCTAGAATGTTTACCTGTCTTTCGTGACTGGGATAATGTGACTCTGTCTTTAATCCGTTTCAAAAGAGTTGCCTAACTTTTAACATCTGTAACTCGGTAATCGTTCGGGGTGAAAAAAAAAGTAAGTTAAGGTCCTTTTTCCACGCCTTTAGGCATAAAAGGCATATAGGGCTAGACCTATATTTTTATAGACCAATCGGCACAAGATGGGTAATGTGGCCAGCATCACGCCAGCCGTCTTTACTTCCCGGGACTGCACCCGGTACCCACTCAAGGCTGGGTCGACCTGGGAGTTAAGATCATTTTTGAAAAAAGTTCGCCTCCGCCAGGGAGCGAACCCACGACCGTTCAATCCGCACGCGAGCGTCTAACCGCTCCGCCACGTCGACTCCCATCGCTCGAGGTAAGTTTTTGAAATTTTGCTTGCAACCTGTTAATAATCATGCCCTCCTAAAAATGTTTATTAATGCAAACATATAGTTTTCATTGTGTGTTGTTTTTTTTTTTTTTTTGCCGTATATAAACAAAACAAAAATCAGACACTGATTCAAAGCAAACATTCAAGATGCTTACTATAACTTGAGTAAATTCAGTAACGGGCACTTTTCAAAACATCGTTTGATGCTTGTCACAAGCGACTCACTATCAGTTGGTCATCTCTAACATTAGTCTATAGTGATTTGCGGATTTTTCACTGTATGACGGATAGGCTATCAAAATAATCACCACTCGTCGCTGCACATGCGAACTGATTTCTGATAGAGACAACTGGAGAAGATTCTTGTTAGCTTTTTGTCCTGGCATTAGAGGGGTGTCAACAAACGAACTGAAGATCGCAAATTGCGGAGAGGCATAATTGCCCAGCAAGTCGGCAGGGCACTAGATGACGATGATGAGTTTGTCATTGCCTATCGTGCGGCCTGCGATACATAACATTGTGGAAATCAAAGCCAGGTGCCTCCAGTTATAATACGTGTGCAACTTTGGCAGCCTATGAGTTAATATAGTTCGTTCATTTATTATGTTACTTGTCTAATTTACTAGAGGGAAAGGTTAAAGGCAAGAGAGCAAAAGGTGGCAACGATACAAGTAGGATGACAACCTCCCCCCCCCCCCCTCCCTTTTTTTTATAATTAAAAAAAAACATGTAAGTGAATTATCTTTGCGTTTATCTGGGTTTGTGTATGTTTTAGACAGTAGTCTCAGAGTCAGAAAGGTTTTACTGCCTTAACAATTGTTATTTGTGTGTCCTAGACACTGTTGTAAATTTAGCGTGATGTTTCTAGAAACTTCCGTGTGTAAAACAAATCTTCAGTCTGGGGTTGTGAGCGTCTGAGTCACAGACAACCTTTGACAGTCTTGCAAAGTCAACGCATCTTACTTCAGAAACGCAAGCGCAACACAGTTGTCAACACTCATCATCATTAGGTGCCTTGCCGACTGGCGTGGGCGATCATGCCTCTCCATAATCTGCTATCTCCTGTAGCATGTATCAGTTCGTGTGCCGACACACTTCCATGCCATGCAACAAGACCGTCAAGCATCTTCTCTCGTTGTCTTCCTCTATCCCTCCTTCCACAGATATGTCCAGTGGTCACAGTATGTTTTATTTTTCCTCTTCTCATAACATGGCTGAAAAATGATGACTGTCTTCTTCTGATGTTTGTGATAAGTTGTCTTCGGGCTCCCACCTCTTTCAAAACCTCTTGGTTGCTCTTTTTGGCTGTCCAAGGTATTCTAAGCATTCTTCTATAAAACCACATCTCTGAGGCCTCTAAAAATTGTTTGGCCTGCCTACCGATTGTCCAGGATTCACAGCCATCTGTTAAAACTGAATGTATGTAGCAAGCAAGAATTCTTTTTCTAACGCTCAATGACAAGGATATATTGCACAAGATGTTTTTCACTTCATAAAATGCAGTGTTTGCCTGTCCTATTCTGTTTGTGAACACTGGCAGACTTAATTGTGTGTTTGGGTGTGTGTGTGTGTGTGTGCGCGCGCACTCTGAGCTTTTATCTCGAATTTTAAAACGCCAACCACTTCACGAACGGCACTCTGGATGGCAACCCAAAAAGACAAACCCCAGATATCCAGTTCACTCTTATAAGAAGATATAATTAGGGCCCCTGCAATAGCTGCACCAGTTAGTACACTGATGTACGCTGCTGCCCTAAGTGGGTAAGATATGGGTGCACCTTACACAGTTTTACTACTACTACTACTACTACTACTACTACTACTAATACTACTACTACTAATAATACCACTACTAATACTACTACAAATACTACAACTACTATGTGGGATTGTAGCTGAACAGACTAACACCTAGTGACTTAAAGAGTCACTATTCTGATGCAATTTCGTCCTCTTATGCCTTAAAGCGTTGCAAAGAGGAAGGAGTTTATGGTTTAGACTACAGATCAACATTATGGCACAAGGCTTGTAACCCATAAGTGCTCCATTCTACTTCTAATTAAAAACTGAGTCAGAAGAATTTCAACGTAGTGCATGAACTCCGTAGCACCGGCGAGGATAGTAAAACACTTTAGGTAGATTTTTGACTAAATTTGCCCGGACAGAGCCGTAAGGCTACTCTTTTTCGATTTTCAACTGCTAAAGGAATTTGTTACATGCGCACCAATACACACAGGCGTCCGATCTTACTGCTCAGGGACATGGGAAACTACTTAAAGTCCACGTGAAAAAATCCCAGCCTTGAACCCGGGAACTCCAGCACTCGAGGCGGATGCTATGCCTCGAGACAAGGCAGTGTTAGCGGTATTATGGCGTAATACGTTTCCAAAGTATCTATTTTACTACTTCCATCCATTTTTGCCTTGGTCGACTTGATGTCCTGAAGCCTGCTGTTCTCATTTTAGTACGCTCCAAATGCTTGTTGGCTTTGTTACATTCTGACCAGATGACCAAACCATTTGATTCTTTGACGTTCTGTGGAATCATTATCGGAACTGTGTCTGCCATTGTTCTTAGTTCTTCGTTGGTGACACTGTCTCTTCTTGTTTTTCCTGCCACGTTTCTTGTACATCTCATCTCAAATGTAATTTTCGGCTTACGTGTTCCTAAAACTGTCTACGACTGGCACTGATAACATAAAGTTGGTGCGAACAGCGAGCATTTGCTTTGTGTGTGGCCATGCAAATCCATTAGGATTTCAAGCTCTCTGTCACTGCCGCCTATAGGTCTATTTTCATATCCCTAAATTGTTTTGTTTTGTAACACATATATATATATATATATATATATATATATATATATATATATATATATATATATATATATATATATATATATATATCCCGCTAACAAACCACTCCTAATTTTGTCTATTACAGAACCCATAAACCAACACCAACCCTTGTAGTCATCCTGTCGCCCCGGGTCCCCTGCGCTGCCCTCCCCCGCTGATCACCGATGTCAGGTATGCCCCTTCTCATCGGCCCTCAACCCATCCCTTTGATACCATGACACAGATGATGATGGCGCTCGAACAACCCTTTCTCACATATCCCCTGTCATCAAGCCACCTTCCTAGGTTTCTTTATCTAAACCCTAAAACGCCCCCCCCCCCGCGCATCCGCCTGTCACTGCCGCCTATAAGTCTATTTTCATATCCCCTAAATTGTTGTAACATATATATATATATATATATATATATATATATATATATATATATATATATATATATATATATATATATATATATATATATATATATATATATATATATATATATATATATATATATATATATATATATATATCCCCCGCTAACAAACCACTCCTAATTTTGTCTATTACAGAACCCATAAACCAACACCAACCCTTTTAGTCGTCCTGCTGCCCCTGGCGCCTTGCCCCGCCCGCCCCGCTGCTCATCTAAATATTGTTCCGGACGTCGCCATTTATAAAACGCCACTTGTCACCTGCAATTATGAATATAATAATGCTCCTGCAAAGTAGCGATGTGTTCCCCCGAGCAATAATACACTGGAGAAATATCGATTTGCCTTCCTTAAATCACTCCGCCTAAAAAACACACACTCCCCGACATACCAACACTGAGTCATCCGTTGCTATGGAGACAACATATCTATTTATACACCATATGTCTTTCCCCACCCGGGAAAACCAGTCACGCGTGCCGACATCAGCCGCCTGATCGATATTTACTAAGGATAAAGAGGGAGGGTTACAGATTGATATTTACTAAGGATAAAGAGTGAGGGTTAACCCTCTCGGAGAAACCAAGCACAAATGGCCGCCATCTTTTACTGAGGATAAAGAGGGAGGGTGAGCCCAAATACGGCCTCAAACACCGCCTCTTACTACTTACATCAAAGACCACTATGTGATGCCAAACCGGTCAGTCTATCTGTCTGATCGTTTTTTAACACACCGGCATAACCTGGAGAAAATATCTAAAAAACGCTAACTACCTGGGACCTTAGTCATAAACTTTGAATAGTCAAGCGTATGCTAATGCAGCTTTTCTCTTAAATATAAATTAAAAGTTACTTTTTTTAATGTCTTTTATAGCTGCAGTACTCAGTAGCAGCGGCTTTGAGATTGGGATAACGTGCCCATAAAAGTGTCGAAAATTTCGAGAATAATGAGAAGATAAAAGGAAATAATCAATACAATGGCATAATACAGAAGAAAACAAATACTGCAACAATAGCTAAGCAACAGAAGGATGCTAGTGGAGACAAAAAATCAATAAAACCCATAAAAGGACTCAAGCACAGACCTGGACTAGCGTGAAAGGACAAAAAGAAACTGATATGGACTCAGTTGTAGCCAATAATAGTTGGCGCAAGATACACTGTCACAATTATAACCCAAAGCTTCTCTGCTTCAGACAGAGAATAAGGAGTGGGTGGTTCGCGCGTAATTGCTGATGATGGATCGGAGTTTAAAACCCAGTGAGTAATACGTCTAAAGGGAGCTACCGTGATGTAGCGGCTAGACGCTCGCCTGTGGATTGTCAGGTCATGGGTTCGGCTCATGAGAGAGCCGAATGGTGTGTTTTTTTTTTCTTTTCTAAACCGGCCCTGTCTCCCAGGTCGACCCAGCCCTGAGCGGGTACCAGGTAAATTTATGGGAAATAAAGGTGGCCGGTGTGACGCTGACCACACCACCCAGCAAGTGCCGAGTGGTCTATAAATAAAGGTATATCACTAGATGCCCAATACGCATGAATGCGGGAAAAAGGTGTTACTATAATACGTCTTAAACATATTTATATAAATATATTATATATATCATCATCACGTAGCAGGTCCTTTGCAGAACGTCGCTCTCATCACGGTCTGTATGAAAGAAACACGGTCCCTCGCCAGCTCTCCCGCCCCAAGCACTTTCATACTCAAGGAGTCATTTATATCCTGAGCTCATCTTCGTGTTGGTCGGCCCCTGCCCCTCCTTCCTGGTACCATGCACTCTGCTATATATTTTTCCAATCCTTCGTGGCGCTTGATATGACCCAAATATTTCAGCTTCCGAGACAGGATGCTGTTTATTAGCCAATTCTTGATGTTCTGATCTTTCAAGATGCTAGTATTTCTCCTCTTGTTTGTCAAAGATATTCTGAGAATATGTTTATAGCATTTCAGCTCAACGCATAACTACCCAAAGTAACATACATACTCACAACTTTGACATTCTGACTGACTGACTTTCTACCCCACAGGACATCACACAAGCGATAAACACCCAATGACACAAAGTGCCACCATGTGGGTGAGGATCACCGTTGGAGAGGTCCCAGAAACCGCGTTCAGACATATGGCCATATTTATGGCCTGTCCATATTGCGGCCCCTAGCAAAAGCCAGGGTGGGGCTTCAAATAACAAAAAAGAATTCATCCTAAAAAGGACGTAAGAATTATATTCTGCATCTTTGTAATGCAATAAGTGAAATTATAAAAATTCCACAATAAATACCTTAGGGTTCCACCAATCAGTTGACACGATTTATATGCATCTGGGTCACGATAATTTTTCAGCATGCGGCTTTTTCCGTTAGTGTGGTGTGTGGTCTCCTCTTGCTTGGGTCAGTGACTGGCGTCTCCTGGGTATGGATACGATCAGATGTCTGATGTGGGATTTCTGACCACGCTTCCTGGAGTGCCTGGAACAGATCACGACCACTGACTGGAGCAACGTCTCAGCCACAAATACGTTTTTGCAGCTCATCCCACAAGTGCTCAATCGGACTCATGTCTGCAGACAGGGATGGCCAGAGAAGGTTTTGAACGTTACTGGCAGCCAGGAACTGTGTGGTCAGGTGTGCAGAATTGCATCTAGCGTTGTCCTGTTGAAACGTTATCTGTTGGTATCCCAAAATGGAAGGACATGTGGTCGAAGGTCGAAGGATTTAATTGATGTATCATTGCGCATTCAAGCTTCTTCAATGTGCACCAATTGACTCTTTCCGTTGTAACTGATCATTCCTCCCACCTTTACACCTCCACCACCGTGCAGCAGAGCTTCATAAACACAATTTTGGGCTAAACCTTCATTTCGTCAACGGCAGACCCTACGCCGACTATCACAACGCTGCAACAAAAATAAATATTCGTCACTGAAGGAGAAACGTTCTATTGTCACCTGACCAGGGACGTTGTTTGCTGGCCCAAAGATGTCGGTTTGGCGGTGGCGATGCGTAAGGACAGGTCCTCGATGGTGTCAAAAGTACAAAGTCATGCAATCTCTTCCGTACAGTTTGGTCAGACTTATGACATCTTGAATGCAATGCATGTGCAGTTGAGGAAGCTATTGTAAACCTGTCTCTGAGGTGACTAAGCCGAAAAAAGCGATTCTCTGCTGTTGCTGTCACTCTGGGTCGTTCACTGCGATATCGGTCTTCAACTAAACCAGTGGTTTGGAACCGGTGCCAAAGTCGACTGATGGCACTATGAAGCACTTTTAGATGCCTAGCTACCTGACTTTGACTTTCTCCTGCCTGCAATCGGCCAATACCAGTAGTCCTTAAATTTATCGGTAAGGGCGTAATTAGTGACTGCTTGGAAATGAACTGAATGTTTTGGTGTAGCGTTATACTTTGTTATGGTTTAAGTTACTAGGCAGTGAATAGTGTTCACCAAAATTGTGTTGCTTTCATAAGCTGTGCTCACAAATATGGTCTTAAACACAATTAACCACTGCGTTTAACGATTATAAAAACCCATGCAATTCATGCCCACATTTCCACTGGACACGGTAAACAACATTTAGGTCTGCTTTTTACATACTCGAGTGCGATATGTGATTTACAAACTAATAGAAACGCGCAGTCAGCTTTACAAAACCACTTATAATAAACAAACACAAGACGTTGCAGCAATTAGCCTTCATCATCACAATGACAAGAAAAACAACAAGCCACACACAAATATGAACTGATTGAAAAAAAGTTGTGTAAAAAAGAAAAACAAATATTAGGATTTTTATAAAGTCCCCGTGTTAGTTCCGGTGCCCTTTTGTGTATGTGTGTGTGAGTGTGTGTGTGTGTGTGTGTGTGTGTGTGTGTGTGCGTGCGTGTGCGGAAAAAAGGGGGGACGGGGTAATCAACTGTCTCTCTTATAAGCATATCGTAAAAGTTGACTAATTAGGGATTATCTTCTAATTTGAAGTGCAAATGTCTGTAACAGGCTGGTGAAGCAGGTTTAGTCTGTAATTAATTATGGTTTGGTTGCACTTGTGAACTAAACCTAGCGGGTTACTTCCTTGACTCTGAGACAGATGCACACCTACTTGGAAGAACACACAAAGGCCGTCTGGACGTCTGGGTCCGCTGGGATCTTGTCCGCTGTGAGCTTCTCCGCTGGGATCTTGTCCGCTGTGAGCTTGTCCGCTGGGATCTTGTCCTTTTGGAATATTGTCCGCTGTGATCTTGTCTTCGGGATCTTGTCAGCTGCGATCTTGTCAGCTGGGATCTTGTCTTCGGGATCTTGTCTTCGGGATCTTGTCCGCTGGGATCTAGTCATCTGGAATCTAGTCATCTGGAATCTTGTCCGCTGGGATCTTGTCTGCTGGTATCTTGTCCGCTGGGATCTAGTCCGCTGGAATCTTGTCCGCTGTGATCTTGTCCGCTGGGATCTTGTCCGCTGGGATTTAGTCCGCTGGAATCTTGTCCGCTGGGATCTAGTCCTCTGGAATCTTGTCCGCTGGAATCTTGTCCGCTGATATCTTGTCCGCTGGAATCTTGTCCGCTGGTATCTTGTCCGCTGGGCTCTTGTCCGCTGTGATCTTGTCCGCTGGTATCTTGTCCGCTGGGATCTTGTCATCGGGAACTTGTCAGCTGCGATCTTGTCAGCTGGGATCTTGTCTTCGGGATCTTGTCTTCGGGATCTTGTCCGCTGGGATCTAGTCATCTGGAATCTAGTCATCTGGAATCTTGTCCGCTGGGATCTTGTCTGCTGGTATCTTGTCCGCTGGGATCTAGTCCGCTGGAATCTTGTCCGCTGTGATCTTGTCCGCTGGGATCTTGTCCGCTGGGATTTAGTCCGCTGGAATCTTGTCCGCTGGAATCTAGTCATCTGGAATCTTGTCCGCTGGGATCTTGTCTGCTGGTATCTTGTCCGCTGGGATCTAGTCCGCTGGAATCGTGTCTGCTGTGATCTTGTCCGCTGGGATCTTGTCCGCTGGGATCTAGTCCGCTGGAATCTTGTCCGCTGGAATCTTGTCCGCCGGGATCTTGTAATTGGGATCTTGTCCGCTGGGATCTAGTCCGCTGGAATCTTGTCCGCTGTGATCTTGTCCGCTGGGATCTTGTCCGCTGTGATCTTGTCTGCTGGGATCTTGTCGGCTGGTATCTTGTCCGCTGGGATCTAGTCCTCTGGAATCTTGTCCGCTGGAATCTTGTCCGCTGGTATCTTGTCCGCTGGGATCTAGTCCTCTGGAATCTTGTCCGCTGGAATCTTGTCCGCTGGTATCTTGTCCGCTGGGATCTTGTCTGCTGGTATCTTGTCCGCTGGGATCTAGTCCGCTGGAATCGTGTCTGCTGTGATCTTGTCCGCTGGGATCTTGTCCGCTGGGATCTAGTCCGCTGGAATCTTGTCCGCTGGAATCTTGTCCGCCGGGATCTTGTAATTGGGATCTTGTCCGCTGGGATCTAGTCCGCTGGAATCTAGTCCGCTGTGATCTTGTCCGCTGGGATCTTGTCCGCTGTGATCTTGTCTGCTGGGATCTTGTCGGCTGGTATCTTGTCCGCTGGGATCTAGTCCTCTGGAATCTTGTCCGCTGGTATCTTGTCCGCTGGGATCTAGTCCTCTGGAATCTTATCCGCTGGAATCTTGTCCGCTGGTATCTTGTCCGCTGGGATCTTGTCCGCTGGAATCTTGTCCGCTGGTATCTTGGTCGCTGGTATCTTGTCCGCTAGGATCTTGTAATCGGGATCTTTTCCGCTGGGATCTTGTCCTCTGGGATCTTGTCCGGGCTCTAATAGGTAGAGAGGTCCTATACTTCTCTGTTTTCCAAGTGACTTGCCATCGGTAGAAATTTCCTTCAAGTGAATAATTGTCATAAGGGCCCTGGTACACTGGCATGCCCAAGGCCTCTGATGCTGTCAAGACCGCTTTGAATACACCCCTAATTAGTCTACTTCTACGACATGCTTATTACGAAGCAAGAAGTCTCCACCTCCGCCCCCTCCCTTCCAGTATGGCCTCAGAACCCAGACGAGGAGTAGTTCCTTGTGCGTGTGTTTAATAACACCCAAAGTCATGTTTAATTAAGTGTATCTGAAATGTCTATAACCATCGAGGCTTCGTAATGACTCTCGAGCTCTTTATCGGACACCAAGCCAACAGAAACCGCCCAGCCTTTTTTGTGTTTGTTGCTGGTGGTTCATTTGAGTTTTCCATTTTAGTGACCGATCCGCCATAAAAACATATAGTAAACGTATAACAGACCTAACGCATTACAAGACAGGCGTGTACGACTGACATTTGTGGCTTCCATGAACTTGGACAACGAAGTTGAGAAAAAGTGACATCTTAAAAGATCTGAACATCAAGGAAGATTGGCTAATAAACAGCATCCTTTCTCGAAAGCTGAAATATTTTGGTTATATCAAGCGCCACGACGGATTGGGAAAAATTATAGCAGAAGGCATGGTACCAGGAAGGAGGGGCAGAGGCCGACCGACACGAAGATGGGCACAGGATATAAGTGACTCCTTGAGTGTGAAAGTTCATGAGGCGGGAGAACTGGCAAGAGACGGAGTTTCTTACAGGCAGACTGTGATGAGAGCGACGTTCTGCAAAGGACCTGCTACAAGATGATCTACGACTGACAACATCGGTCCCGAACATTAACTTACCACAGCGTAAAATACAGGAGTCACATATCGACTTAGAAGTTTGAGGTTTTGAACAACGGATCAACATCATGACACACGGGTAGTAACCCATAAGTGTTCCGTTCTTCTTCTAACTCAAGTCTGAGTCCGAAGAAGCTCAGCGCAGTGAACAGGCTCTGTAGCACCGGCGAGGATCCTGAAATACTTTAGGTAGATTATTACCTCCAAATTTTGCCCGAAAGCGCTTTTAGGATTCTCTTTCGATTTCCAACTATCAATGGATTGTTCAAGTGCGCAACAATGCACACGGGCGTCCGATCTCACTACCCAGAGACCAGGGGAAATACTACAAGTCCAAGTCCACGTAAACAAATCCTAACCCTTACTGGGCAATGAGCCCGTAACCTCTAGCACTTGAGGCAGACATAATGCCTCGAGACCACGCAGCCCCTTATCTCGACTTGGAGACCAACAAAAACAACAAATACCTGCATGAGAGAGGGGTGAAAGCCTGGGCCCTGAAAATTAGCTTACCACAGAGTAAAATACTGAAATCAGATCTCAACTTCAGTGACCAGTACAAAAAAGTAAGTAAATGTTACCCCACTAGGACATCACACAGAACGATAAACACGCGATGACACAAAGTGCCACCATGCGGATGAGGATCACCCGTGGAAAGGTCCCAGAAACCGCGTGCAGTCAGGCGATTTTGTGGGGCTTCAGTGTAACAAAAAACTGCGTCCCATGTTGGGTCGGCCTTATTATTTCTCAGTGTACAAAGACAAACCAAAAAACATTATCTTCACAAACGGGGACTGAAAACATCGGCCTTGAAAATGAGCTTACCACAGCACAAAATACAGGAGTCCCATCTCGACAGTGAGACCCCATCTCCCCCCCCCCCCCCAATTATCTTCATAAATATAGCTTACGAAAGAGCAAAATAAAACAGGCATCTTGCCTAAAGTACACATACACGCGAGCTAGCACGGTAAACAGCGAGAATTAAGTTTTCTGCAACCAGAGTTTTCAACACACTTCAAAAATAGCGGCAAGAACCTTAATTACCTGCCTCCCTTCTCTAGTAAACTATATTACAGGGGGAGATAATGTCCCTCTGTTTACGGACTGACAAGCCAAACGCTGGAAGTATTTCAGGCGAGAGGATTACAACAGTAACAAATAAAACTGGAAGGACCTTTCTGAGCCAGTGGGATATGTCCTTGCCTGCATAAGACTGCAGGTTTCACCTGGCTGCTAGATCCGTTAATGTTAATTAATTAGTACGGCTTAAAAACAATGAAGTAACTGGTACTGATGGAATTGCTGCTGAACTCATAGAAAAAGGTGGTCATGCATTACATTGAAAGATAAACGAATTATTAAAACTAGTTTGGAAGACGAAGAAATTACCCCGTGAGTGGAAAGTGATTTGTTAACACCTATTTTTTAGAAACGAGACAAGTACAAGTGTGAAAATTATAGAGGAATATCACTATTATCTACAAGTTCTAAGATGCTATCGGCGGTACTGCTAAAAAGGCTAAAACCATACTTCGAAGACGTATTGGGAGATTATCATGCTGGTCTCCGACAGAACAGATCAACAATAGATTAGATATTCATTTTACGGCAAATAGCAGAGCAATACTGGGAACACAAAAGAGATTTTAAGAAGGTGTATGAAAGTGTACATAGAAACTGGAATACTGTAAAGGGCTTTGAAATACCCAAGAAGTTAATCAAAGTGACAAAAAAAATGTATGAAAGACACTTATAATATAGTAAAATGTAAAGACAGAAAGTTTGACGATTTTCAAATAATAATTAGTTTGCTCAATATTGAATGTTGAACTAGGAAATCGATATAACAGCACTCGCGATACTCCCATAAGCGATCAGCCCCCCATCTTTAGCGAAGAGTTAAAATTCCGATGGTACTAGTAACTGTCTAATTGTATATTCATCTCGCCCCCCTCCTCACCCCCCGCCCCCGAGTGTCGAGCGTCGGCCAGATCCCCTTGTAACTCCTCGCAGTGCCATTCTCCCCAGACTATAATGATCTATCTGTTCCTCGGCACTGTTCACTCGCTTTCAAAGGGCCCTCACGTCATTCAGCTTGTCATACATCAGTTCACCACCAAGTGGTGCAGAGCTGGTCAGTCTATCTGACTGCTCATTTCCCAACACATCGGCATAATCTGAAGAAAATATCCAAAGGATGCCAACCACCCGGAACCTTTGAAGTGATGCTTGCCAATCTGTACGGAGCATGCCTGTCTCCACTTTTCTCAACATGCTCGGTGAGTCAGTTACAATGTGTGTACAGCTGCTTCTCAAGCCAGCGAAAGGCAGCAGTGACTGCCTCCATCTCTATTATTAAACTAGATGTTGTGATATCATATTCCATGATTTGTTGCTCTAAGCGACGTCAATTCGCCCTTGCTATGAACCCCCATGCATTCGTCTACCCCTCACCACAGAGCCATCTGTATATAAAATATGATCACCTAGGCGGGAATTGTCATGAATCATTTGCTGAACTTCTGATTCTGCAGCACCAGCTGGCCAGTCCCTGCACTCACGTCCCATAGTGATTAAAACCCTACACAGGTCTGAAACCTGATCGGACACTTTTCACCTATTAATAAATGGTTTAAAGCAATGTGATGTTCTGTCCCCACTTCTACTGAACTTGGCCCTGAGTAAAATTATAAGGAAATTAAAACAAAAGCGTACTTTAGGAGAAACTACAAGAATACTTGGTTATGCAGATGACATTGATATTGTTGGAGAAAATGAACTAGAGACTGTGAAAACACTGACTCTCCTAAAAGGAGAGTGTCAAGAAACGGAACTAGTTACAAGAAACGGAACTAGTTATCAAACAAGAAAAGCAAAATACATGGTACTAACAAGACAGGGAAAGGATATAAACTCCGGTCACATACAAGTCGAGAATATTAAAATCCAACGAACAGATACATATGCCCTTTAAGATCTGCTGAAGTCAAATTCTCTGCCCTGCAACACCGAGATCAATAGATATAAAACTGTGATCTTAAATGGCTCTGAAACTTGGAGCACAACTACAAAAGAGATGAATGAAACCTTTTTACAAATTTTAGATAACAGAGTCTTTCGGCGAATCTTTGGACCCATCAAAGACGCAAACAGCTGGGAATTGAGAGTAAGGAGCAACAACGAAATTTATAATCTGTTTAAATCGCCATTCATTACTGGCATTATGAGAGCTAATATTGAAATGGTTGGGGCATATTGAGAGAATGTCAGATGACAGGGAGGTAAAAACTGTACACATAAGGGACCTGAGTGGTCGAACATCACGAGTCAGACCAAGAAGTCGATGGGGAAATAATGTCCAGACAGATCTACAAACACTTGGTGTCACCAAGAGGAAACAGAAGGCCAGCCAGAAAGATGAGTGGAGGCGGATGAAATCTGTAATAATGAACCTCAAGGGTTCGGAATGCTGAAGGAGAAGTATAGTTTATACTACACACACAAAAACGGCTTCTACATTCTCATCTTCCTTAATGTGTTAGTTACTTAATGATTAATATTAACAACAATACATTCTATATGTGGGTGTGTTTAGAGGAGGAGGGGGTGATTTGCCCTTTCCCAAAGGGCCCTCACAACATCTAGATTGTCGTACATCAGTTTCCCACTTAGTGGTGCAGAACCGGTCAGTCTGTCTGCCTGCTCGTTTCCCACCACACTGGCATAACTGCAGAAAAAATACAACCCGGGACCTCTCAATCGATGCTTGCCACTCTGCACAGAACGTGCGGTAAGTCCTGCTCCTTTTAAAGCATTTTTTTTACACAACTGGTTACTATTTAGCATGACGACCCGACAAAGGCTACAGAGAAATGAAACGAAACACTTGTTTGAATGTCCCGGCTGCGATATTCGATTGTGATGCCTGTCGGCACCTTTTATTAGGGACTCTGTGGTGAATACCGGCACCTTTGTTTTTACCAAAAACAAAAAACTCTGCTTTTAAAGAGCAATTGGCACGACGGAAGCTGAAATTAATATCTCGACGATGTGCTTGACTTCTCACCGCGTTTCCTGGTATCTGTTTTAGCTGTGAGCTGTTTGAAATATATATACGCCTTTGTTTCCTGGTTTGTCAGCTGATGGCTTTTTCATTTTATTTGACACGTAGGAGAGCATACAGATATAGAGAGTATATATATATATATATATATATATATATATATATATATATATATATATATATATAAGAGCGGTACATAGAAAGAGAGCTATAAAGGCGTAAGAAACAGGGAGAAAGAAAGCCCAAGAGAAAGAGAGATGAGAGATATTTATTTAGAATACGGAGAGGAAAGGCACACAGAAAGAAGGCTAATAAGAACACACACACACACACACACACACACACACATATATAGGCAAGAGCATCTAAAGATATATATGAGAGCGTTAGGAGTTATATATACGGTGAGAATAACGAGATGGAAAGAAAGCGACAGAGAGAAAGAGAGGAAAGCCAGACAGAAAAATACCGATAGGAAGAAAAAAGAGAGGAGAGGGATATAAAGATCTAGTTGAGAGACAGAAACAGGGGAATGAGAGAAGAAATAGAGAAAGAGGACAATAAATCGTAACGCTTAGTGGCCGACAGTTTCTCGGTCCCTGTGGGTTTCATGCGACCCTTGTGCCCGCAGCGTGTTGTTTACATTCAAAAGGCGGATGGCCAATTACGTTCAGAATCTCGTGTACTTTGGTGGGTGCAATGCCGGCTGCAATTATGATGTGTGACTGTTAGTACTGGCACATGTGACAACTGCCTTATGTATTTTTACTTCGCTTGTGCAAGCTTCGAGATTTTTCTGGACTGACAAGTTTTCCCCTGATTAGGACAGTAAAGGATATTTTGTGACATCGCTAGTGGCACAAGAACGGGACAGCTTTGGCGATTTGTCTACAATGATGACGGAGCCTTGACAAAGACTTACGTCCCTCTAGCAGTTTCCGTGCTTCAAGTATTGCCATGTCTGCATAAAAATGTGCCCATTGCCGTGCAGGCCTACCTCTATCTTTTCATCCAGCAACTATTAACTTCCGCTACCGTAATCCCTGGGCTAGAGCCAGCGTCACAAGGAAAATATTAGGGGAAAGGGAACCTAGAGATCCCCTTTACACATGCTTTGAAGAGCTAAAGTTTTGTTTAGATGTGTAAATTGTGATAACAACGTAAACGAATAATGAACACAATAATAATAAAACAATAATAATAAAATAATGATAATATTAATTATGTACTGAATGGCATTTAAGAATAATATACTTTTAATGGGGTTTTTATGAACAAATTCTTTAAGAATAAGCATCCATACATGAATATCCCCGTGTGGGTTCCGGGGCCCCATTGTGGGGGAAATCAATAATAGACCCACTGCCATCCCAACAAGCATGTCGTAGGAGTTGACTAATTGGGGACTTCCTTCGAAGAGGGATGGCATCTGCCCGACCGGCAAGGCACAAGCAACTGCACACAAATATGCCAGTAAAACGAAGATATGGACAAAACTCAGGCCCTGGCACAAAGCCAAGGTCCAAATAGACAAACAACCAAAGACTTTCCACCGGATCTTCCAGCCGGTGAATAAAGAAGAAGCAGAAACACAATTAAAAAGGCCACTTACTCGTCTTACAAATTAGTTATGTAAACAGGATTATGGCGCTGGGAGAAAAGGGTCTAGGGGTAGTTGACCATTAGGAACAGTTGTTAAAGGAGAAGCTCAATGGCTTTAGGTCCTCCTATTCTTGTGTTCCTGCCTTAATCCCTGTGTTGTTCAATATCATCAAAGTGAATACATTACAATATTCTTACCAACTCTGTCCTACCATTGTCAGACCTGGACAATGGCAGACAAATATCTGAGAAACATTATGGCTGAGATTTCTTCGCCTTCGTCTTCGTCTTCTTCTTCTTCTTCTTCTTTTTCTTTCTTCTTCTTCTTCTTCTTCTTCTTCTTCTTCTTCTTCTTCTTCTTCTTCTTCTTCTTCTTCTTCTTCTTCTTCTTTTTCTTCTTCTTCTTCTTCTTCTTCTTCTTCTTCTTCTTCTTCTTCTTCTTCTTCTTCTTCTTCTTCTTCTTCTTCTTCTTCTTCTTCTTCTTCTTCTTCTTCTTCTTCTTCTTCTTCTTCTTCTTCTTCTTCTTCTTCTTCTTCTTCTTCTTCTTCTTCTTCTTCTTCTTCTTCTTCTTCTTCTTCTTCTTCTTCTTCTTCTTTTTCTTCTTCTTCTTCTTCTTCTTCTTCTTCTTCTTCTTCTTTCTTCTTCTTCTTCTTCTTCTTCTTCTTTTTCTTCTTCTTCTTCTTCTTCTTCTTTTTCTTTTTCTTCTTCTTTCTTCTTCTTCTTCTTCTTCTTCTTCTTCTTCTTCTTCTTCTTCTTCTTCTTTTTCTTCTTCTTCTTCTTCTCCTTCTTCTTCTTCTTCTTCTCCTTCTTCTTCTTCTTCTTCTTCTTCTTCTTCTTCTTCTTCTTCTTCTTCTTTTTCTTCTTCTTCTTCTCCTTCTTCTTCTTCTTCTTCTTTTTCTTTTCTTCTTTCTTCTTCTTCTTCTTCTTCTTCTTCTTCTTCTTCTTCTTCTTCTTCTTCTTTTTCTTCTTCTTCTTCTTCTTCTTCTTCTTCTTCTTCTTCTTTTTCTTCTTCTTTTCCTTCTTCTTCTTCTTCTTCTTCTTCTTCTTCTTCTTCTTATTCTTTTTCTTCTTTTTCTTCTTCTTCTTCTTCTTCTTCTTCTTCTTCTTCTTCTTCTTCTTCTTCTTCTTCTTCTTCTTCTTCTTCTTCTTCTTCTTCTTCTTCTTCTTCTTCTTCTTCTTCTTCTTTTTCTTCTTCTTCTTCTTCTTCTTCTTCTCCTCCTTCTTCTTCTTCTTCTTCTTCTTCTTCTTCTTTTTCTTCTTCTTCTTTTTCTTCTGTTTCTTCTTCTTCTGTTTCTTTTTCTTCTTCTTTTTATTGTTCTTCTTAGGCTTTCCCCTGCCGTAAACTCCCAAAGTTCTGGTTATTCGTCCATGCCTGGACTTTGGTCTTGTTTCAGAAATTTATTTTTCTTGTACGTTTGTTTAACAGATCTGGCTTATCTGTATGCATGCTGTTGATTCCTGGCCTCTCAGGCAGAACCACTTTGACTTCGAAAGCAACACCACTAGTCTGTCCACTTTTACGACACGCTTGTTAGTGGATCAGTGGGTACATTCTCTCCTCCTCAAAATGTGGTTACTGAGCCCACACGGATAAAAAAAAATAAGATGATGTTCCAGTGAATTTAAAAACAGGACAGATCAAAGAGAAAGATCGTCAAAAATGGTGCAGTCGAAAAGAAAACGTGGTTAGTAGAAACGTTAGGTTTAATTACTAGACAAAAGTTAGTTGTGTATCCTTTACAGGACGTTGCAGAACCAACTTTAGCAATTTCTAGCTGTTGTGGTTTTTCTAGGCAAATTCTACTTTCAGTAGTTTGTTATTGTCCTAAACGGTCAGCTCTCGGTACCACTATTGAAACCAACGCAACCTAATCGTCCGCAGCTGTTATCGAACCCGGCATCCAGGCATTACGAGGCGCGTTCACAACGCCTAAGCCACAGACGCCGACAATTGCTAGACAAACAAGGTGAAATTATGTAATTTTTTAACAGGACTGCCAACAAATAAATCATTACACGCAGCAGTGATAGGTGAATTTTGGGCAGTGGGACAATTAGTGTAAAATTATTTGTGAGTGACGGAAATAATGAAAATACATTGACAGAGAAAACAAGTAATGACGTAGTCTTGAAACTAAATGGGAAGCCACTGTGATGTGACGGCTAGATGCTCGCCTGTGGATCGGAAAGTCGCGGTTCGGGTCATGACGAAGCCGGGGTTTTTATTTTTTTATTTTTTAAATTAACCTTGACATCTTCATGTCGACCCAGTCTAAAAAGGGTATTAGGTGAAATCCCAGCTACAAAAAGCGGCCGGCGCGATGCTGACTACACCACCCACCCAGTGCCGACGGGTCTATACAATATAAGTCTAGCCCTATATGCCCGGTTTTGAGGTTATGACGTGTGAACAATGAATCAACATTATGGCACACGGGTGTAACCCATAAGTGATACGTTCTCCTTCTAACTAAAGTCTGAGTCCCAAGAAGCTCAGCACAGGCTCTGTAGCACCGGCGAGGATCCTGACATAATTTGGGTAAATTTTTAACTCTAAATTTTGCCCGGGCAGAGCCGTTAGGCTTCTCTTTTCGATTTCCAACCGCCAAACGATTTTTTACGTGCGCAACCATGCACACGGGCGTTCGATCTCTCTACCCCAGAGACTAGGGCAAATTACTAGAAGTCCAAGTCCACGTGAAAAAATCTCAGCCCTTACCAAGGATTTAACCCGGAGCCTCCAGCACTCGAGGCGGACACCATATATCGAAACCATGCAGGTCCCAGCTCTAGAAAAGACGCGGTCGTATAAATAACAGTCCTATGACGTCCATTGCTGGTTCGGGTGGGGGACTAAGAATTTATAAGCGAGTAGGGGACTAAGAATATATAGTGAGCCGCCTCCTCAAATTTACCTCATAAAGCTCCCGACGACTACCTTCACTTCAACATGCAAAATACAAAAGTAACGAGTTGAGATGAGCTGAAGAGATGAATACAAATAGACAAAGCGACAGGTATGCATATGAACAGAGGGAAAGTTAATAGATTATGCATATTTATTCATGTGTGAATCTATCTGTTCTATACACGCTCGGGTCGTTTTTCTTGAATTAGGGCTCAACTTGTCTTAAGCGAACACACGACTTGAGAGAGGAAACCATGTTAATTTATTATCCCCGAGTTTTTAATATTAGACATCTCCCTGGCATAGTACCGATTTGTCCAGTATCTTGCCTCCCTCTCTCTCTCTCTCTCTCTCTCTCTCTCTCTCTCTCTCTCTCTCTCTCTCTCTCTCTCTCTCTCTCTCTCTCTCTCTCTCCAAGAACTGTAACACTTCCTGGTGTTTATCCTAGTTACCCTAGTAATCAATATGTGCCGTGCTGATAAGCGATGAGAATCATGCTTCTCTGTCTGCTTCTTCTTCATCATCTTCATCATCTTCTTCTTCCTTTCTTCTAATTTTGCTACTGCTGCTCCTTCTCCTCCTTTTCTGCTGCTGTTGCCTTAGCCTTAACACCACAGTGTGGGTTTCCGGACCCCATTGTGGGTAAAGCCAGAACAGACCCACTGCCTCCCTAACAAGCATGTCGTATGTGTCGACTAATTGAAAAAAAAGGAGTGGTGCTTCTCTCGAAGTCCGACTGCATCTACCTGACAGGTAAGAAACCAATACTCTACGTACATATTGGTCGAATCTGTGAAACGGATGTACACGCAACACTCAGGTTCTGTAAATAGACTCAAGTCCAGTGGTGGACGAACAACCAGAACCTTCTGTTTACAGTACGTGAAGTTGAAGAAAAAGAAAATCTCGGTTTGTGCGTTGTGTTGTGGTGCACGACCAGATTGTGATATAACACATGCACCTTTCGGCCAAATACATCCGATTTCAGCCACTTTTTGTAACAGGCTTGTTGGGTGCAGTGGATCTACCCTCCTTTTTTTCCTAAATTAAAATGACAAGCACAGAAACAATTTATGAACACAGTAGACCGTAATGCTTTGTCTAGAGTACACAAACATTTATGAAAGAATATGATTGGTTGGTTCCAGTGTGTATACGTCATTTAAATAAACAAACATAGGGGGAACCCTTTAGGCCATTAAATATTTTATATAATAAAAGTAACAATGTATTGATTGACTCTCATAGAAAGAAGTAGAAATATAGAAGAACATACTAGACAACATAAATATCGAAATATACAGTTACTGTGCCGGGAATCAAGCCTGTCCCATTCAGACGGCGTGTGCGCCTCGCTTTGGAAACAAGTGTAGAAGAACATGGTCAACCAGGCACCCCTAAAAAATGAGTCTCATTGGCCATGTACGGACAGAATTCATTTTAAACCATTGAAATGGCACCATAGTGTATTTAGCGGGGGGAGGTGGGAGGGGGGTGGTGGGGGGGGGGGGGGCTTGTTCAAGATTACTTTTAAAAATAAGTAAAACTACTAATAAGTTACTTTAAGTTTTAGAAGAACTATATGAATACTACCCAAACAAAAGAGATATCGCGTTAACAAATTAATGAATCGAAAATCGACATCTGCACTCGGGAAATTTCCACATGTGCTCCGTCTTCCTTCTTCAGTTAATAACAAAGAGTCGATATATCAATAGTACCAGTTGTAACCTGATTAAAAGGCCGCCTCTGTCTTCCCCTTTAATGTTGAATATCTTCCAAAGTGTCTCTTTATTCCCCTGGCAAGACGTCAACGTGGCTGCTTCGTAATAAGTCAGCTAAATGATGTTTGTGTTTTCATGTGGTTTTGTTTGATTTACGTATGTGCCGATGAAGACTATATATGACTTTCTTTGATTTACCTATGTGCTGACGAAGACTATATAGCCGCAACGTTCAAGTTTCGTTTGTGTTTGTTTTATGGTGAAGCTCGCTGATATACTTTCCGTTCTGCTTTTATATCTTTCCTAAGTATCTCCCAGAACCTCCACTACTCCCCGTCTAATTAGTCTTTCAATGTAAGGATTCTCTATCAATTCTGTTGCAGTGTTCAGGCATGTCCTTTGGCGTGCTCCTCGGTAGGGTAAGTGCAGCGCATGGCATTGATAACATCACCACTTCTGTCCAGCACTGGACCAGTAGGAAAGAAGTGAAGTTAGGAAAGGACCCTTTCACACTAACCAATGTGTAGCGGATGTGTGACGCTAGCATATTTTATATAAACCAGGCTGCACTCGGTTGGTTCAAGGTAAAAGTTAAAGAAAAGATCGACTTCATTGCTCCAGGTATTATCCTGTATTGCTGGGTCTCTTTCCGCACAATGGCTACTCGCCTGCCGAGAACGTCGCACAAATTATGAACTCCGTAGCTCCGCGACGATCCTAAGAGATTTCTGTAAAACTGCACTTGTGAAACGAACGACACACCGTGAAACCAACCTAAGACCATCAGAGCGCAAAGTACAGGGTTTTACCACCTCTTATGGGTTGGCCTGGTACCATTTTTGCCTGGATCTACATGGGAGACAGAATCATTTGTAGTTTTTTTTTTTTTTTTTTTAAATTCTACTTGAATCGGGTTCGATATGAAGACATTCGGACCTCATGCTGGCGTCTAACCACTACAATACGACGGCTTTCCTTAGGTTACGTTATTAATCAGCGTATGATAGAACTACTAAGAAACTTCATTCAGAATAATCACGCTAAGATAGCTAACCAGGTACTGGGGCAACTATCTTCCCTGTTGACATACAAGCAGATACCCTGGAGTACTAAAGTGAATCTTAGAACTGTTTGTCCAAACGTGGACACTTACATCCTCAAATGAACGTAAAATTGTGACACCAGAGATGAAATGCCTTAGAAGAACTGCCGGAGTTTCAAGGAGAGACAGAATACGAAATCATGAAATCAGACGAATGTTAGGAATAAAGCCAGTGTTACTGGTCATCAAAGAACAACAAATGAAGTGTTTTGGACAAGAATGCCCTGGTACTATCTGCCACACACTGAAACGTTACAACGGGTATAGAGAGATCGGAAGACTTCGGAAAGTATGAAGTGACGACATTAGGAATTTACAGAAATGAATATCGATCTTAATAGTGCTCTTGACAGAGCCTCATCAACGAACGTTACATTCTCTCCCCCCCCCCCCACACACACACACACACAAACTTTACTGAGGTACAAGGTGGAAGAAGAAGAAGAGGAATAAGAAGAAATAAGAAGAAAAAGAAAAAAGGAAGAAGAAGAGGAACACCACTAAGATTTTTTTAATTTTAAGGACGTTTATTTTTCCATTTTCGATCCTTTGAGATAAGTTATCTATATTTGCAACGTTGTCAACGTAGTATAAATTTCACTTTTTTTCTTTTTGTAATTCACACAGTGACCCGTTTAGTTTGGTTTGTACCGGTATTTTTCTTGGCCAGCAGTTTTGCCTTGATATGTTGCATTTTGGACAGTTTGTTGTTAACGAAGTAGTAAAGAGCTATTTAAAAGTTATTCGGAGAAAAGATAAACGCACTTACCTCGAATTAATAACAGGAATCTATTTAAACATCGTTGTCTTGTTATATTCACAATTCTTGGAGTGACCTTTCATTATTCCCTCAATTTTACACGCAATCCTTCAAGAACAACAAAATGAAAGATACTCCATCCAGCCTCAAAGAATATTCACCACTGCTACACACTTGCGTAAACTGTGCCAGGTGTGGTTGCTAAATTCAGGTCAAAACAGAAGTTGCTAAACTACACTAAATGTTTATGACACCTAAGTCCGGTTGTGTCCTGTAGAATAGAGAACAGAGATTGTAAAAACGCAAAGTAAGAGAATTTAAAAAACTGTCATTGCTATAATGGAGGGATATATGGCTGGGAATAAAGGAAGAGGAAGGCCAAAAAGTGTGACGGATGATCTCCAGATGGGTGTATCGGATGCGGGACATCTTGCTTGTGATCGAGAAGTTTTTCGGAGGGTTGTTGTTTGAGCAAATTTCTGCAATGGACAGGCTACTGACTGATTGTCATTACTAGTAAAGTGCTTTTTTTTTTTAAAGCGTGTCGTTTTGGCCATATGATGCTGAATTCATATTTTACTGGCAGACGATGGGCGATGTTGAGAACCTCAGGTAGGTCACCTTTACTTTTAGGGAGTTTGTGTGGTACCCATTTTAGGTTGGTGGACAAAGGAGCAAAGGTTGTTTTAAAAATGTGCATAACGCTTTCAATGCTGTGCAGGAACGGGCTGGTTAAAAGGGGTTGGGGTGGGGAGGGGCAAGTTGGTTGGGACTGAGGGTTTATGACCGCATAGCTAGTGCAGTGGAGAACAACAATGTTACCTAGGACTGAATCCATGTTCTCCGCATGAGAGGCCAGCGCCCTGGCTATGGCCAGCCGCTGAATTTTTAAGTACTAGAGTATATTTACCGGTCATCATCGTGTAGCAGGTCCTTTGTAAAAGGTGGCCCTCATCCTCGTCTGTGCTTTTGTTTCACCATCAGGCCGGTCATAATTATTACGAGGTTTCTGTTCTCTCGCCAGCTCTCCCGCCTTGAGCACTTTCCTACTGTAGGTATCACTTAAATCGTGTGCCCATCTTCGTAATCGTCGGTCTCTGCCCTTTTTTCCTGGTAACACGCCTCATTGTGGTGTTAGAAAGTGAAAGAATGGGCCTCAGTTTGAATAATGGGAAGACAGAAGTAATGGTGAAATCAAAGAAACGAATTATTCCTAAATGTGTAATAAACCTCGATGGTGTTATTTTAGGACAAGTACAGAAATTTAAGTGTATGGGCACATGGATAACATCAGATGGAAGATGCATAACTGAGATAAGAAACAGAATACCACAGGCAAAAATTGCATTTTATAAAATGAAAAACATCTTGTGCAATATATCCTTGTCATTGAGAGTTAGAAAAAAGAATTCTTGCTTGCTACATACATCCAGTTTTAACATATGGCTGTGAATGCTGGACAATCGGTAGGCAGGCCAAACAATTTCTTGAGGCTTTAGAGATGTGATTTTACAGAAGAATGCTTAGAATATTTTGGACAGCCAAAAGGAGCGACCAAGAGGTTTTGAAAGAGGCAGGAGCCCAAAGACAACTTATCACAGACATCAGAAGGAGACATTCATCATTTTTCGGCCATGTTATGAGAAGAGGAAAGATAGAACATGCTGTGACCACTGGAAAAATCTGTGGAAGGAGGGATAGAGGAAGACACCGAGAGAAGATTCTTGACAGTCTTGTTGCATGGCATTGAGGTGTGTCGGCACACGAACTGATACATGCTGCAGGAGATCGCAGATTATGGAGAGACATGATCGCCCACGCCAGTCGACAAGGCACCTGATGATGACGCTACGCGAGCTATTAGCATCTACAAATTTGCTGCGGGAGACGGAGCATCTATGAGTATGCCCGGAGTGCTATGATGTCGATTTTTAAATCAGTAATCAGTAATTATGTCATGATAATTTGAAGTAACTACAGAGCAACTACAATTCAACAAGCTTGGATCTATGCTAAATTAAATGGATTGGGATAACCAAGCAGACATTGCTTCAATGGTTTGAGGTTTGGACAACGGGTAGTAACCCATAAGTGATCCGTTCTTCTTCTAACTCAAGTCTGAGCCCGAAGAAGCACAGCACGGTGCAGACTCTGTAGCACGGGCGAGGATCCTGAAATACTTTGGGTACATTTTTAACTTCAAATTTTGCCCGGGCAGCGCCGTTAGGCTACTCTATTCGATTTCCAGCGGCCAAGGGATTTTTTACGTGCGCAACAATGCACACGGGCGTCCGATCTCACAGAGACCAGGGGAAATTCCTAGAAGTCCAAGCCTAGGTGAAAAAATCCCAGCCCTTACTGAAGATTGAACCCAGAACCCAGAAGCGGACACCATGCGTCGAAACCACGCAGCCCCCACGAAAGAAGCAGACCATTATATTTAGACTGCCTACTAGACACAATAGTCTCTGCATTCATATGTTAAAATTGAAGATTGGGCATTCAGAACTGTGCCCATGTGGACAGATACTGAACAGTTAAAGTGCGCTACATACAAACTCTCTACGTCCAGTAAAGAGATCCCTAAAATGACCGGTATGCATTGCAATGAAAACCAAGCGTATGGAACAATGGAAGACATGCGTGCCACCACAGACTTCATACAGGCTTGTGGCCTTCCCATCTGAAAAACACTGGCAGGAAGAACGATAAGAATGTATGAAGCTAAGTGGCTAGTTTCCTTCCTCGTCTATTTTCCTCTGAAGATAAATACTATAAGTGTTTGATGCTGTTTTTTTTTTTTTTTTTTTTTCAAAAGGCTGTGTGTCCCCCCCCCCCCCCCCCCCCCAAAAAAAAAAAACATACTTTGGGGGATTTTAAAAGGCGTTTAGCTCTTTCGGGACCATTGGATACTTGGTAATTGAGTAGCCCAAACAGTACACGTCTGTGACTTTCTTTCATTACAGGCAGTTATACAAAGATAATTGCTATATGAAGATGAGAATAAAGAAAGAGATCAATCAAAAATGGCAAAATATGCAGATTTGGAAATCGCAATTAAAAAAATACAGAATACACATTTAGCGACTTACGTCGCACCGGAGTCCACGTCGTGTGATTCAGATTTCGACCACTGGCGCAAGCCTACCCCATCTTCGTGTTGTGGAACCTGTTCTTTTCAATAATCCAGTAAATGTTTCGGGTTCCATCCAACCCCGCACCGACCCCTCCACTTCCTCTGGTGTAACTTTGTTAAAGTTATCATTAACATTCTAAATGTATCCATACTTAAAGATTAATTTACATTTTAATTTTAACCGAGAACAATGTTAGCACTTTCTTTCCCTCATTTAACTTTTCCTTCAGCAACCGTATACCAAAATGGCAGCTCTTTAGAGTTTATACTATGCAGAGACTTCACTAGAGTAACAACAGATGCAACTATAAAAACAGTTAAACATATCAAATATTACAGATTGATGTCTTTTTTTTTTCCTCTCTAAATAATAATTATTTTAAAAGGTTCGTTCCATCTTTTTGCGTTTTCATTTAGCTGCCATGTACCAAACTGGCAATTGTGTAGAGCTTACACAAGGAAGGGAAGTCACTAAAGTCACAACCCAGCGCCTTGACTCTCACAGGTGATTTATGTCCGCATCACCGTCAGTGCAACTCGACTTTTACCTCTGGTTTTCTTGAACACGCAGCTTGAAACGTTGACACGGTGCTCGTAAACGGGAGCCGACTACGTTTCAGAAAAAGTGGGAACATGAAATAAAGAGTTGGAGTCAGGGGTGAATAAGGTAGACAGAATATGGGTTTGCATTTGCAAATCACGGAAATCCATTTTAGCCCTTGTTGAATTTTGAATTAAGAATCGACATCACAGCTTTCGGGACACCCCTATAAGCGCGCTGTCCCCATCTTTAGCAGCAAGCGAAGAGTTAAAAATCTGATGGTAGCAGTAACTGTCTGATTGTATATCCGTCTCGCCTTTCCCGAGTGTTGGCCAGATACCCTGGTAATCCTAAGACCGTAATGACCTATCTGTTCCTCGGCGCTGTACACTTGCTTCCAAAGGGCCCTCATCACATCCAGCTTGTCATACATCAGATCACCACCAAATAGTGCAGAACCTACCACTCTATCTGCCTGCTTATTTCCCAACACACCGGCATCACCCGGAGAAAATATGCAAAGGATGCAAACTACCTGGAACCTCTGAAGTGATGATTGCCACTCTGCACGGAGCATGCCTCTCTCCACCTTTCTCAACATGCCCTGTGAGTCAGTTGCAATGACGGCATGTGTGTACAGCTGATTCTCAAGCCAACAGAAGGCAGCAGTGACTGCAGCCACGTATGCCGGTGTGGTAGTACTGGAGCACCTCAAAACGATTGCGAAGCAGCCTGTAGTTTTGTGTGGGTGAGTTATATGATATGGGGTTGAGATAGGAAAATAAAGGGAAAAGATTGTGGAGGAAGAGAAAAAGGAGGAGAAGGTGGAGGAGGAGGAAGGGGAGGAGAAGAAGAGGAATGTGTAGTAGCTACTGTAGCAGTAGCAGCAGCAGCAGTAGTAGTAGTAATAGTAGTAGTTGCAGCAGCAGCAGCAGCAGCAGTAGTAGTAGTAGTAGTAGTAGTAGTAGTAGTAGTAGTAGTAGTAGTAGTAGTAGTAGTAGTAGTAGTAGTAGTAGTAGTAGTAATAGTAGTAGTAGTAGTAGTAGTAATAGTAGTAGCAGCAGCAGTAGTAGTTTTAGTAGGAGTAATAATAGTAGCAGTCGTAGTAGAGTGGAGCAACACAAAACGATTGCGAAGCAGCCTGTAGTTTTGTGTGGGTGAGTTATATGATATGGGGTTGAGACAGGAAAATAAAGGGAAAAGATTGTGGAGGAAGAGAAAAAGGAGGATGAGGTGGAGGAGGAGGAAGGGAAGGAGAAGAAGAAGAGGAATGTGTAGTATCTACTGTAGCAGTAGCAGCAGCAGCAGCAGCAGCAGTAGTAGTAGTAATAGTAGTAGTAGCAGCAGCAGCAGCAGTAGACGTAGTAGTAGTAATAGTAGTAGCAGCAGTAGTAGTTTTAGTAGAAGTAATAATAGTAGCAGTCGTAGTAGAAGCAGCAGCAGCTGCTGCAGGATCAGCAGTAGCAGCATCAGTAGTAGAAGCAGCAGAAGGAGTAGCCGTCATATTATTCGAGCAGTTTTTCTTACTTAATGTTACATCTTACCTGTGTCTTGTATCAAAATAACCAACTATACTATGTGTATGTTAATATAGTGCCCACTGAAACTGGTTGGAGGATGTCAACGTAGACCTTTACTACGATGTAAGTGGGCAAGACACGAATGGTGCAGATATTGAGGTGGATGTACATCTGCTAGTATGTTGTCACCGCAACTTTCATGACGGGCTGGTGGTTCTGGCGCCTGTGCGCCTACATTATTTATTCATTAGGTGTGTCTGCTGTTGAGTTTTGTCCGGACTGCAGTAGTTTGACTTTTCACATGAAACAATGATAAACATTTTACGTGCTTCTTCACTGACACAGGAGCGGAGAAACTTTGGTCCCAATTGACGTGAAGCTCGAACACCTACTGATAGCTTGAGAACGTCGCTAGAAGAAAAACAACTGGTGTACGTCTCGAGAGAGGCAAATTAAGAGGAAATGAGAAGCAAAATGCGACAAAATAAAAAAAATAAAAATAGGTAAGTAAACATTGAGGAGGCACAAATAGATCATCCCGTCTTAAGAAAATGGTTCAGTAAGGAGCCACCAGGAGATCTGGTCGAATATTTATTGGAAAGGCAAGACCGACATAAAATCAGACTGTTGTACCATAGGGGTTGCTGCTAAAGTCAGGGCTGAGCGCAAATTTCCGTAGTGCTATGATGTCAGTTCTTAACTCACATACATTTTTTTAAATTATTGTTTAGAAAAAACATAAAAACAGAAACGAATTACATAGTTTATATTACAGAAACTCAGTTTTGCATTTGATGGGTTAATATATCGTCAGACAGAATTATGGTATCCCGACTAACTTTACTTATACCCATAGATAGGTTACACAACATGCGTATTATTGTACCGTTTACCCCCTTTGGGCTCATACCTGAAAAGTGTTCGATATGGCTCGTATCTGGTTTACGTGTTGGCTGGTGAAAAAACGTATGTACTAATTCTACGTGTGTTTAACCATCTTATCGTACTCGACTACTTCCATCAAAGGGAAATTGCATTTCTGGTGGTGGCTGTTGGCTTTGGCCCCTCTAGCAACTGACATGCATTTACCACGTGCGCATATTTCTTGCTTGCGCCCAGACTAATTGTTTGTTCACCAGTTTTTCAAATCTGACAGTGAGGGACATTTCATTAGATTTTCACTGGCACAAGAACGGATCAAGTATGGGGAAACCCGATTACAGTGAAGTGGAAACCTCGACCAAGACTAAGACTTGACAAGTTTGACACACTGAGATCAAAAGATCTCAGTCCTGATGAATCTAAAGAAACTCAGGGCTGATGACAGACCACCAGGTCCAGCTCAGATAACCCCTTCTCCACGAAAGTTATAATCATGGTAGCAGTAACCGTCAAACCAGCCTAGTGTAACCTGCAGTCATGTGTGTGTGTGTGCGCGCGCGCTCGCATGTGTGTGTGTGTGTGCGTAGTTTTGGTGGGGGGAGGGGGGGTGTCAGGGACTGTGACTTAATTTGTGTTCCTTTACACCAGTGTTCTTCAACCGGCATGCTGGTATCTGCAGAAAAGTCCAAAAAAGCTGGGGGGGGGGGGGGGGGGGGGGGGGGGATTAATAAAGCAGCCGTTTGATTAATAGATCAATGATGAAAATGAAAAGATGTCACATCAGCTAAAACGTGTAATTATATGGCGTCAGATTAAACAAATATGCTACTATCTACACTTGTTTTTGTTTCTATCTTTTGTTAGCTCTCAAGTAGACCTCAAAACAATTGCCTATGTTTTGGTGGGACACGGATTTTTATGTTGTCTAGTTTGTCCTTCTATCTTTCTACTTCTTTCTATGAGTACCGGTCAATTCAATGTCTCTTTATTAATTATATATATATATATATATATATATATATATATATATATATATATATATATATATATATATATATATATATGTACAATATCCATACGGCTTTAGTGGTTCTCCCTCTGTTTATTTATGTAGAAAAATTTAGGAATACTGCTTTACATGCTTTACACAGCACGATTATCAGTTATTTTAAACAACAACACACACAAGAACACTTAAAATATATTAGACTTATGAGACTAATTAGACGTACGGTCTGTTAACTTTTCTATGCAATATTACACAACCCTATTCCGGAACTCCGCTACGCAGATGACACAGTCCTCCTTTCGAACAGCGTAAATGGAAAAGAAAATTTAATAGTGTCCGTCCAAAAGCACAAAATCTGTTCTTGAATTTAAAGAAAACGAAAATAATGTCCACAGATAAAACTGGCTGTCACCCAAAACTAACAATAAATGATGAAGAAATTGAAAATGTCACAAACTTTGAATATCTAGGCTCTATAATAAACAACAATATAGACTGTTCGACAGACATTAAAAGGAGGATGGCCATAGCAATGCAAAGATTGAACAGCCTTAAAAGTCTATGGTTAAGCACCAGCAAGGAAAAAAAAAATTAGAATTTTGAGAGCATACATCTTCCCTGTGGCTACATACGGATGTGAGTCGTGGACTATCTCTCAGTCCTTAAGAAAGAGAATAGGGGCTTTTGAGCTGAAATGCTAAAGAAAGATTCTCAGAATATCTTGGACAAAGAAGATGAGAAATATTGACATCTTAAAAGATCTGAACATCAAGGAAGATTGGCTAATAAACAGCATCCTTTCTCGAAAGCTGAAATATTTTGGTCATATCAAGCGCCACACGGAGTGGAAAAAAATTATAGCAGAAGGCATGGTACCAGGAGGGAGGGGCAGGGGCCGACCGACACGAAGATGGGCACAGGATATAAGTGACTCCTTGAGTGTGAAAGTTCATGAGGCGGGAGAACTGGCAAGAGACCGAGTTTCTTACAGGCAGACTGTGATGGGAGCGACGTTCTGCAAAGGACCTGCTACATGATGATGATGATGATTACACAACCAAAAACAATTGTCAAGCATTAATACTCAATACAGAAATAGAAAAAAAAAAATTTTTGTTAATGAGACTGCAGATGTGAGTTTGTGGAAGGCAGTAGGAGATTTGACAGTGAGCAATCATTCACTGACCCATCCACGTCGTCATTATTTTGTCCACAATAAAAGCTGATCACTTGTTACCCCATCTTGCCCACACACAAACACTCTTTGTTACCCCATCTTGCCCACACACAAACACCCTTTGTTACCCCATCCTGCCCACACACAAACAACCTTTGTTACCCCATCTTGCCCACACACAAACATCCTTTGTTACCCCACCTTGCCCACACATAAACATCCTTTGTTACCCCATCTTGCCCACACACAAACATCCTTTGTTACCCCATTTTGCCCACACACAAATATCCGTTGTTACCCCATCTTGCCCACACACAAATATCCTTTGTTACCCCATCTTGCCCACACACAAATATCCTTTGTTACCCCATCTTGCCCACACACAAATATCCTTTGTTACCCCATATTGCATACACACAAACATCCTTTGTTACCCCATCCTGCCCACTCACAAACATCCTTTGTTACCCCATCTTGCCCACACACAAACATCCGTTGTTACCCCATCTTGCCCACACACAAATATCCTTTGTTACCCCATCTTGCCCACACATCCGAATGGTGTCACCGGGTGTTTGATCGCTGGTCCGGTCCGTCCGTTCTAGCTCGACCACGTTCAACCTGTTGTAAGCTAGCCGAGGCTGCCAACAGTCTCCGGTTATATTTGGGGTTTGGTTTATTTGCGCACTTTCGTGGCTAAAGCTCTAGTATTTGCCACTTAGTCCCTCTTCCCTCCTAGTCAGATTGCTTGATCCTTTTTCATGTGCCCGTCTCTCTAGCGTAGTTGGCTAAACAGGACTGTGCGGTGAGCGGGTGACAAACTCCTTGTGGTCCGGGTTCACTCCCGAGGGTGGGCAGAAAAGCCACATTTCTCCCAGATTTACGGTATTTTAAAATGGAATCAAGGCCGAAAGGTTGCGATATCCATAATACCTAGCCTAAAGGTTAACAACTCATTGCATCTGGATACTAAAACAAACAAACAAACAAACAAACATCCTTTTCATGTTTCCGGATGTGGTCCTCCTGCCCTTATATTTCTAACGTTTTCCACTTGGTTCTTGCTCTTTTTGATTTGGCCAGGTGTATCTCGTTGGAAGCCGAGCTGATTCTACACAACGTCCTTGTGGACCATCATTTATAGTTTTAAAATTTTGAGTTTTTCAATTTGCTAAAAGTACTGAAAACAGTTTTTGGGTTTGGATAGATCCGAAAATTTGATAATATTCTACGTGTGACCATAGCGGTCTCACAGTCTTCTTTCAATAAGAGCGCGTTAGGTATGCCGTCGTGATATGCATTAAATGGTTGTAGAAGTCTCATAATGATTCTAGATGTTATTGGTCGTCTTGAGGTCCGGTTGTTGAGACTGGGTTTGGTGAATGTGCTCTGGTGTCCGTTAGTAACAGATCCCACGAGTTTTCGTGTCCTCTGCTAAATGTCGCTCAGTGTTGTTGTACTTAAATCATGGATGGTTGTGAGGTCCTGGCTTTTGCCAGGGGCCGCAATATAGCCCGGCCATAAATATGGTCGAATGGCTGAACGCGGTTTCTGGGACTTATCCACGGGTGATCCTCATCCACATGGTAGCACTTTGTGTCATCAGGTGTTTAGTTGTTTGTTCCCCTGTTCTTTCAAAATATGAGTTGTTCCCCCTAGATTGTTGCTAGGCAATGGCTGGGAATGAAAGCTGTGGTGGAATGGCGGTAACTGTGTTGTCGATGGTGAAGTTGCTGGTGTTGTAGTATGTACTAGTGCGAAAGTTAGTATCAAGATATATTCATATAAAATCTCAGTTGTACTATTACATTTGTAAAATTGACATTATTTATATTTTAATAGTTTTTGTTTAGAATAATAATCTAAATTATAATTAATTGATTAAAACAAATGGCAGAGGGGTGGTGTAAAAAAAAAAAATTGCAATTTAGAATGTAAAATATTTCGGCAATTTACAGAAGAGTGCCTATATTTCCAATCACTACAAAAAAACTATATTTTTTGGAAGAGAGATGAATAGAAGTGGGTGATATCTGCAGCAATGAACCTCAAGGGCTCGGAATGCTGAAGAAGAAGAAGGAATGAATATTAATTTTGTATCTGATGTTTTTGTTTAATCCTGTTATTGTTAGTAGGATAAAAGAATTCAGCAGGGGTTATGTTTACAAAGACAACATTTTACCCCAAAAAATCTTCACTTACCATGGTTTTGCAACCACAGGAGCAGTGAATATCAAGATTTGAGAACTACACTTTAGAGTTTCCTAACAAATTCAAAAATTATGGTATGTTTTTTGAGTTGGTTAATCACTCAGAGGCTCAAGGTTTTTATAGAGTGCTCACCACAATTTAAACAGAAGCAAAAATGGAAATTGGACCTATACACACAAAATATTTACTTTGTGCAATTGCATCCTATGATCCCATCCCTGATTTTATCTCTTCTAGTCACTCCTGTAATTCTGAGACTTCTCATTTCCATTATTGCTAATTTTCTTGTCTAGCTGTCTCACTGCCTTGTTTGCTTTGCTGCATAGAATATTAATTTCTTCATCCATCTTGCCATCTTCAGAGGATGTTGCTTGTAGATATAAACACTCAGATGCCTGTTCCTTTTGTTCATCCACTTCTGGATTTTGGTCTTGCTACAGAACTGGAGTTTTGCATGCACATCCATTTTACAGATCTGCCCTATTTGTATTATGACTGTTAGTTCTTTTCTTCTCAGGCAAATGCACTCCAACTTCCAATGAAACATGCCTCTTATGACATGCTTGTTAGGGGACTGTGGGTTTCTTCTTTTTGTCCCCCGAAGTTTTTTCTCTTGTGCCCCCCAAGGTTATTCTCTTTTTCCCCCTAAGTGTATTATCTTTTTCTCCCCAAGTTTGTTCTCTTGTTTCCCCTCAAGTTTATTCTCCCCCCCCCCCCCCCCCTCCACCCCCCAACAATGGGACCATGGAATCTGCACAGGAGCTTCTTTCTTACAACTGACATGTTTTTGTGTGTGTTTCTCCAAGTATGTCAGCATGTAGCTGAAATATTTTGATTATACCAAGTGTAACAGCGGATTGGAAAAAAACAATAGCAGAGGGCATGGTACCAGGAAGGAGGGGCAGGGGCTGACCAACATGAAGGTGGGCACAGGATATAAGTGACTCCTTGAATATGAAAGTACACAAGGCAGGAGAGCTGGCAAGAGACTGTTTCTTTCAGGCAGACCATGATGAGAGCCAAGTTCTACAGAGGACCTGCTACATGATGATGATGTGAGCATGTTTTATATAAGAAAATTAAAAAAGTAGACATTTGGTGATGAAATATGTCTTATTACCTGTGACCCACTTATTTTAGCTAATATACACATCTCACATTCATTGTCTTACTGCAAGTATTACCATGGTAGTTCATTGTTGTATTGTAAGTATTACCATGGTAGTTTATTGTTTTACTGTAAGTATTACCATGGTAATTTATTGTTTTACTCTAAGTATTACCATGGTAGTTCATTGTTTTACTGTAAGTATTACCATGGTAGTTCACTGTTTTACTGTAAGTTTTACCATGGTGGTTCACTGTTTTACTGTAAGTATTACCATGGTAGTTCATTATTTTACTGTAAGTATTACCATGGTAGTTCATTGTTTTACTGTAAGCATTACCATGGTAATTTATTGTTTTACTGTATAAGTTGTATTCCGGCCCTCACCTCTTTAGAAACTTGTGAGTTCCTTATTTTGGCTGTCTAAGGCATTGTAAGCATTTTTGTGTATTACCCCCTCTCTGAGGCTTTTAGGAATAGTTTAGCTTATTTATTAATTGTCCAGGATTTGCAGCCATATGTAAACATTTTTTATAGCTAAAGTTTAATAAATTTTATGTCCACACAGACTGATGTGTGGAGTGGTCTGTAACCTTAGACAGCTGTTTTCCTAAATGGCTTCTGCAACAATGGAGGCACTAAATACAGCTTCCATATTTCATGAGAATGGCAACTTAGAAAAGACAGAAAATAATTTTCAGACAGAGGAAAGGTTTGGTAACAAGACCGAAAACAATGAACAATTTCATAACAAGACTGAAAACAATCAACAATTTCATAACAAGACTGAAAACAATCAACAATTTCATAACAAGACTGAAAACAGCCAGTGGCTGGAAAGAGGAACTTTTATCTGGCCAAATGGATCAGAATATGAGGGAGAACACCTGGAAAATCAACGTCATGGTAAAGGTAAATATTTTTTGGATCAAATAGCATATTGTCTGTAGATCTAGTCCCCTTTACAGTACCACAGGCATGAATGAAAAATGAATATAAAAGCTATAAATCCTTCATCAGAATATGACACAAACATACAGTGATGTGCTCTGTGTGCCTTTCCTATGTTCGTATGTGCCTTGCATGGTATCGCATAACACAGCATCCTCTCTAAATGGACACACACAAAATTACTTATTATTTATAGTGGTCACGAGGTATGGCGTCTGGCTCAAGTGCTGGAAGTCCCGGATTCAAACCCCGGTGAAGGCTGGGATTTTTTCACCTGGACTTCTAGTAATTTCCCTTTGTCTCTGGGTATTAAGACCAGACGCTCGTGTGTATTGTTGCACACGTAAAAAATACTTTGGCAGTTGGAAATTGAAAAGAGTAGCTTAACAGCGCTGCCTAGGTAAAATTTTGAGTTAAAAATATACCTAAAGTATTTCAGCATCCTCGCCGGTGCAACAGAGTTCGTGCACTGCACTGAGATTCTTCAGACTCAGGCTTGCGTTGGAAGTGAAACAGAGCACTTATGGTTAACACCCGAGTGCCATGATGTTGATCCGTTGAATACAATGATATAATTACAAACAAGAATATATTCATTCATTCATTGTCCTGCTGTGCCATTGAATGTCACATAAGGCTCTCAGTATATTTCCCATTTTATTTTATCCTGAATAAAATCCAGTCTGGCACCTTTGTCCTCTGTCAACAACTTTCACCTTAGGGTGTTTCCTGGATGTCCTCACTTCCCTAGTCCATCTGTTTCCCATTTTGTCCTCTGTCAACAACTTTTACCTTAGGGTGTTTCCTGGATGTCCTCACTTCCCTAGTCCATCTGTTTCCCATTTTGTCCTCTGTCAACAACTTTTACCTTAGGGTGTTTCCTGGATGTCCTCACTTCCCTAGTCCATCTGTTTCTCATTGTGTCCTCTGTCGACACCTTTTACCTTAGGGTGTTTCTTGGATTTCCTCACTTCCCTAGTCCATCTGTTTTCCATTTTGTCCTCTGTCAACAACTTTTACCTTAGGGCGTTTCCTGGATGTCCTCACTTCCCTAGTCCATCGGTTTCTCATTTTGGTGCCTTTTTGGTGATTCTCTGCTCATCTCTTCTCCAATATAGCACTATTTTCTCTGACTTACTAAAGTAATGAGAAATAATTACAAAACAGAAAATTTAATTATCTTTAATGATGAAGCAATATAGGAAGTTAAAGAATTTATGTACCTCAGAAGTAAAGTTACTCCAGATGGAGATTCTGAAAAGGATGCAACATCAAGAATAAACAAAGCAAGCCAAGCATTTGCCATGCTTAATAATATAGGGAAGTCAAAGGGATTAGTTTGAAGACAAAACTTAGAATACACAAAAGCAACATTTTAGGATTACTATTATACAACAGTGAATGTGGGAAAATGACAGTGGGAATTACACATAAACTTAAGACTTTTCAAAATAAATGTTTAAAGTGAATTCTACGAATATTTTGGCCAAACAAGATCACAAATGAAGAACTGAGGAGGAAAACAGAATGTGCATCACTAGCAAATGTTATCAAATTAAGACGATGAAGATGGCTTGGATATGTTTGCAGAATGCCTTGTGACACTCTGGCAAAAACAGCTCTCCGGTGGACATCAGATGGGAAAGGGAGACTACGGCCACCTAAGAAAACCTGAAGAAGGACAACAGAACGGAAAATGAAGGAATGTAAACTGACATGGGATAACATGCGCAGAAAAGCAACAGACCGGCAGCAATAAAGATCGCTTGTGAATGCCTCGTGTGTCAACAGTGACATGAAGAGGATATAGATAACTGCTCCATTGCTGTGACAGTAAAAATCCCACAGTCTCCCATACTCTCCAAGTTGAAAAAAAAAATGTTAGTTGTGTATCCTTTACAGGACATTGCTGAACCAACCCCAGCATTTATTTTGGATGTTGTGGTTTTTCTAGGCAAGTTTACTTCCAGTAGTTTGCCATTGCTTTCTGGATGGTCTGCTTCTCGATACCACTGTCGGAACCAATGCAAGGCCCGCAGCTGAGGTTTGAACCAGGCATCCCGGCATTACGAAGTGCATTTGCAATGCCTAAGCCACAAATGCCAAACAAGTTGAAAACTAGTTGAAAAACATGTCAGTCAAAGAAAACCTTGAAGCTCACACAGGAAAAGTAAATGTCAGCTGTCAGGTGTGCCGGCACCAACAGTCCCACACCAGAATTACAGCTCACTGTTGAGGCAAGCGGGCAGTTATGAACAACAGCATTGTACATGCAGTAAGCATACACCATTCTAAATGTGATTGGCCACCCCTCATTTTTAGTGATTTACAACATATAGCCATCTCTGGCACTCCAACAATTACAAAGCATTCCACATGAAATCAACAGCTCACAGTGTCGCACCAAGCACTCAACTGAGAAGCTGGGCAATTGAAAGGTTTTTTTTGGGGGGTGGCTGGTAGTAAATCCTCAATAATTCTTTAGTAGAATAGGTGGTTATTTGCTTTTGTGTTGGTTGATTGGCAGTGAATACTCAACACTTCTTTGGTAAAACAGTGAGTTAGTTACCTGCATGCTGCATCTGCCTAACAGGCAAGGAACCAACAGTCTGCATAAACATGAGCCTAATCTGTAAAACAGATGTGCATGCAAAACACAGGTACCGGAACACGTTTTAAGTCCAGAAGTGGATGAACAACCAGAACATTCTGTCAGAGTTTACAGCTGGTAAACATGAAGAAGAAGAAGAAGAAGAAGAAGAAGAAGAAGAAGAAGAAGAAGAAGAAAAAGAAGAAGAAGAAAAAGAAGAAGAAGAAGAAGAAGGAGGAGGAGGAAGAGGAGAAGATTGTTAACATAATCATTTCAGAGTATTCTGTGTAATTCCTCCATGATGTTTAACAGAATTGAAAGCGGATGATGATGACTGTATATCTTTTTAGAATTTTACTTAAAGAGTGTAAACATAATGATCTAAAAGCATTGTCTGCCATGGGAGCATTTCTCACAATGTTTGTGAACATCTGTAGGAAGACAGGTATGGAGTGATGGCAGTTCATACACAGGTGATTTTGTCAATGACCTTAGACACGGAGAGGGCAGGATATGTTGGCCTAATGGCGAGGTCAGTTTTCTTGCTTTCCTTTCCTATTAGTATTTTGGTAAAATCAGTATTTCTGTAAAATGTTTGAAATGGACTAATATGCTTTAATTTCTTTGTAGGTTATTGTTCGCATGTGTCTGCTTTATATGCATGTGTCATTTTAGTAAAATAATACAAAGATTGTCAATTGTATTTTCTCACATTGCTAGATTATCCTGATCAACAAATGTCATGCAGAAGTAAGATGTGTCGGTCAAAAGATACAAATATAATAGCTCAAGGACAAAACACAACTAAGATCAAGTAATTGGATGCCAACATTCTCTATCTGTGGCTCTGGTTTCAAACTCTGACAGACTGCAACTTGTCATTCTGGCATTTGTATGCTGTCTACCTCTTACTTATCTACATTCAACTTTATCATCCAGTATCGAGAGTATAAAACAGAAAATTCATGTGTATATCTGTCACACAAAATTTCTCCAAAGCAGTGAACAGTAGATCTGCCTTTTCCACGCCTTTAGGCGTATTGGGAATATAGGGCTAGACCTGTATTTTTATATTTCGATCAGCATTTGGTGGGGGATGTGGACAGCATCATGCCGGCCACCTTTACTTCCAAAGACTGCACCGGGTACCCACTCAAGGCTGGGTCGACCTGGGAGTCAAGGTCATTTTTGAAAAAAGTATGGCTCTATCAGGAAGCAAACCCCCGACCTTCTGCTCTGCAGGCGGAGTGAATAGTAGCTACGTGACATTTGCACCTGTCCTTCTGACTGCCATTTCTTGGTCAACTGTGCTATTTTCAACAAGGTTTTAATGTCATGCTGAAAATGTATGCTACAGGGGTATGTGTTTTTTACACCCCAATGTTTCGCTGTTGTCTCCCTTTAAACTTGTAGTCCAGGCAGTAACTGTCATTTTCTTTTAGCAGGGGGGAGCTACAATAGCTTAATAACTAAACCAGTGTTTCCCAAAGTGGTCGAATAGGGGGGAGGGGGGGGGGGTGTAGCTTTGTAAATTTGGGAGAGGCGAGGGTCCAGGTTGGGGGGGGGGGGGGGGGTTACAAACCTCAGGTGTGGTTGATGCAGTGAAGAAACATGAGTTAGCAATGGAGACAAACAATAAGTAGAAGACAGGAACAAACATTTACATTAGCTATCCAGCAAAGCTGGGGTATTGAATCTTATAGTTTTAATAACACATATGAATCAGTCCTCCCAGAGACGAATGAAAACGTAAACTAATAGGAGAAATTAGATTGGGGTGAGGGGTAATCTTTTTTTTTTTTTTTTTAGGAGGTGGGAGATGTCATGAGAAGGAGTGTGTGCAAGAATTTGGTAATGACTAAAAGATTTGTAAGCAAATAGTAAAGGAAAGGCAATGAGAGGAACACCTGGATGGTTTGGCTATATGCATGGGGCAAGACAAAAAACAAAACAAAACACCAGCTTGATCGATAATTCTGGTGATCATACGAGATGGCAAATCATGACACTCTTAACACTTATTGGCAGGACACATGATGATGATGGTACTGATAAGAGCGGCATGATTTGTTTTTTATGCGGCTGAGATATTTCGGCTGATTTATGATTACTGTGAGCCTATCTGTCACTGTTCTACCCCACACATACTAAGTACAACATGTCTGAGCTTTTAACTTGTTCAGTCCATGGACACACATTTTGAGGGTCATGCTTGAATTACCAGTAGCTGTTGCTTGTGCATGAGATTTTGCATTCTGGGTGCCCAATCAGTGAAAACTAAACTAGGTTTGAAAAAAAAAAGGGAAATTATTTTGAAGTAACATTGGACAGTTTGGCTTTGGCCACATTACATATCTGACTGGTTTAAAAGTGTGGTCTAGTCCCAAATAGTTCTTTTTTTTATAAAGGTGTTTTTTTTTCAACTCGACTGAAATAGACACTTTGTGGTGAGTATCAACATCTTTTTTCTTTAGGCATAAAGCCCTGAATAAGTATAATAATATTTATTATGTTCTTTTTTTTACTGTGACTCACCGTGGCGGAGCGGCTAGATGCTCGCCGCGGATCGGAAGGTCGTGGGTTCACTTCCTGGCAGAGCTGGACTTTTTTTTTTAATGGCCTTTGCTCCCAGGTATAACCAGCCGAGTGGGTACCGGGTGCAGTCTCGGGAAGTAGAGGCGGCCGGCGTGATGCTGACCACATCACCCATCTTGTGCTGATTGGTCTATAAAAATATAGGTCTAGCCCTAAATGCCCTATACACCCAAAGGTGTGGAAAAGGGTCCTTTACTTTTAACTTACTTACATTACTTACTTGCTTATCTTTATTTTTAAAAAGATCTATGAGGGAACATTCTTCAGGGACTGTCGTCATGGTAAGGGCACATACAAATGGCCAGATGGTTCATCATACTCTGGAACATTCTACCTGGACAAGAAACAGGGTTATGGAACTTTTCACTTCACCAGTGGTGACATATTTCAGGTGAGAATTAAAATGTGAAATTATTTCATCACCTGGCTGTGGAGAACACAGAAAACATGATGGACACTTGTAGACTGAGTGTATACAGTGTACAAGAAACTCCAGGTAAGAGTAAGCAAAATTGGAGACTTCTTATCACCAGAATAGTTTCCCTTTGCCATTTGTTGGGCTCTTTGGTAATTCTCCAAGAAAAAAAGAGAAATTATTGAAAATATGAATATCTACAGTCAAGCTCATCATCATCTTCCTTTTGTGTTGTTTATATGCCTTGTGGGGTTTGCAATCTAATTCTGTTCTGTTTGTAACCGCTGCTTTCATTTCTAATGATGGTCTGTTTTGTGCTGGTTGTAACCACTGCTTTCATTTCTAATGATGGTCTGTTTTGTGCTGGTTGGAACCGCTGCTTTCATTTCTAATGATGGTCTGTTTTGTGCTGGTTGTAACAGCTGCTTTTATGTCTAGTGCTGGTCTGTTTTGTGCTGGTTGGAACCGCTGCTTTCATGTCTTGTGCTGGTCTGTTTTGTGCTGGTTGTAATTGCTGCTTTAATTTCTAATGATGGTCTGTTTTGTGCTGGTTGTAACTGCTGCTTTCATGTCTTGTGCTGGTCTGTTTTGTGCTGGTTATAATTGCTGCTTTAATTTCTAATGATGGTCTGTTTTGTGCTGGTTGTAACGGCTGCTTTCATGTCTTGTGCTGGTCTGTTTTGTGCTGGTTGTAATTGCTGCTTTAATTTCTAATGATGGTCTGTTTTGTGCTGTTTATAATTGCTGCTTTCATTTCTAATGATGGTCTGTTTTGTGCTGGTTGTAACCGCTGCTTTCATGTCTTGTGCTGGTCTGTTTTGTGCTGGTTGTAATTGCTGCTTTACCATTTTTTTTGCTGTTCTAACAAATGTATCGCCCTGTCACTGTTCTGAGTTCTCACTCGTCTTGCTAGGGATCAGTTACTAATACTGCTGTATCAAAATCACAGCTTGAATTTAAACTTAGCTACCATTCCATTTATGCTGACAACTCGCATCTTCAACACAGCGCCACAAATCTTTGCAGTCCCTCGAACTTTCAATTCAGGATCGCTTCTCTTCAGCCATGTTGCCTGTATGCCAGGGACTTTGTCACATTGTCAGCAATCACAGTTAAGATTAATCACTCCTCTATTACATTTCTTTCTTACTTATTGCATCCCATCCTTTGTTTTCATCTCACAGGTTTCTTCTTGCAATCACTCACTCAAACACAGGAAATTACTACAAACATGCATTTTCTACGCTTCCCACACTTAACTGGCCCCTTGACCTTAAACTTGTCATACTGGGAACCCCCTGGGATTCTTAGGATTTCCCCCTCATTACAGATACATGGCACACATTTTCTGGCATATTTATACTACAGTACAGGCATATTTTGATGTGTCTCATCACATGCATACTACAGTAACAGTTTAATGCATTGAAGCAAATAAATGAATCCTTCTGACTGAAGATACAGCAAAATATGTGTATTGTATTGTATTGTATGTGTATTGTATTGTATTGTATTCTTTGTGTATTGTATTGTATGTTTATTGTATTGTATGTGTATTGTATTCTTTGTGTATTGTATTGTATGTGTATTGTATTGAATGTGTATTGTATGTGTATTGTATTCTTTGTGTATTGTATTGTATGTGTATTGTATTGTATGTGTATTGTATGTGTATTGTATGTGTATTGTATTCTTTGTGTATTGTATTGTATGTGTATTGTATTGAATGTGTATTGGATTGTATGTGCATTGTATTGTATGTGTATTGTATTGTATGTGTATTGTATTCTTTGTGTATTGTATTGTATGTTTATTGTATTGAATGTGTATTGGATTGTATGTGTATTGTATTGTATGTGTATTGTATGTGTATTGTATTCTTTGTGTATTGTATTGTATGTTTATTGTATTGTATGTGTATTGGATTGTATGTGTATTGTATTGTATGTGTATTGTATTCTTTGTGTATTGTATTGTATGTGTATTGTATTGTATGTGTATTGTATTGTATGTGTATTGTATTGTATGTGTATTGGATTGTATGTGTATTGTATTGTATGTGTATTGTATTGTATGTGTATTGTATTGTATGTGTATTGTATTCTTTGTGTATTGTATTGTATGTGTATTGTATTGTATGTGTATTGTATTGAATGTGTATTGGATTGTATGTGCATTGTATTGTATGTGTATTGTATTGTATGTGTATTGTATTCTTTGTGTATTGTATTGTATGTGTATTGTATTCTTTGTGTATTGTATTGTATGTTTATTGTACTGTATGTGTATTATATTTATTGGTCTAAATTGTTTGGAGAACATAGCTGAAGCTCAAAATTTTGCCTCTATTATTTCTCAGGGTCTGTACTTGGAAGATGAACGAGAAGGACCTGGTGTGATGACATACACAAACGGCCAACAAGATGTTGGCTTCTGGAGAGGAAATAACGTCCTGAAGCTGTGCTCTGAAATCAAAGGAGCATTCACTATCAAATCCCATCCAGAATTTGAATTTAAGCTGGAAGACAGTACACTATATATAGACTTGGATGAAGACAACAATATGTTAGACCCTGTTAAGGACATTTTAAATCCACCTCCACTGTTAGATTACCCTCCAAAACCTGATCTTACACATCGGATAAGGGAACTTTTCACAGATGGATTACACCCCAAGAGTTTGGCCATTAATAAACATGATTTTGATCAGGAGTTCTTTAAAAATTTGCCAAAAGACACAAGAGAAGCAGACAGAGTGGTCGCTTGGAATGCTACTCCAGATATGATTGCTCTACAGAAACATGTCCTCAGACACAGTTTTGGAAAAAGTGACGTCAACATTTCTGTAGATGACATTGTGAAGTTAGACAGGAGCAAATTTGGGGAATGTGGTCCTTTAGAGCAACACTCTCAGGAGCTTCTGTTGGCAGCAGCTGCAGGGGATTATGGAAAAGTGGAAATTCTTTTGAATTCTGGGAAGGTGCACCCTGATGTGTCGGACAGCACTGGCCATACAGCGCTTATTGGAGCAGCAGTAAGTACAAATTTATGTCATTGTTTTTCTGCTTTTTGGTTTCACTTGTGAGTTCCAGAGTCTCGTGTAGTTGGGAAAGGGGGAAGGTGGGAGGGAAAAGAATTGACTTGCTACACTTTAACAAGCATAAAAGAACATACACCAATTAAGAGTTTGCAGAAATTTAATGTGTTTGACAGAAAAGTGCAGATATCACTACCTAGCGTTAAACCACTGCACAGTGTGACAGTTGCCCCTAAAAAATCTTAAAAAATTGCCCATTTCAATATTGGATGAAAAGAAATGCATTGTTATAAATCTCTGAAACTCTTCCCTAAGAAACTTGAGGACATGAAGAAAAAAATCAGAAGAAATTTAGTTTTGGTGTGTGAAGGGAAGTAATCACTAAATACAAACGGGGCAAAGAAGTAACTGCATTCCTTCCCTTTTGACAAAGAAAACAGGCTTTGTTGACACAGCCACAGAGAGCAAAGTTATGTCATAAGTTTCTAATTTGGCATCATCTATTTTGTCCATTACTGTGTGCATTTATCTCTTTCTGCATTCTTTGAGCCTGAGGATTTAGGGTCGCATGGCTAGTGCTGTTGCCACGGATGGACTGTTCGGGTTAAGATTTTTGTGTATATGTGTCCGCGACAGTAAATTTTTCCCAACTCTACCGAGGATTTGAACCCGGGTTTCCCGCCTCAGAGCCTAGCATTCTAACTATTATTATTTAGCATCCGAGTGACAAAAATAAATAATATGGCCTCACGGCTGAAAGGGGTTTCTGTGACCTCTGCACAGGTGGTCCTCATCCGCATGGTGGCACTTTGTGTCACAAGGTGTTTATCGCTTGTGTGATATACTGGTGGGGTACAACTACCTACCTACCTACCTGCCTGCCTGCCTATTTACCTGCCTACCTGCCTGCCTGCATATTGGCCACTGCTCAAAGATGACATGTCATCACTAACCGGTAAAAGTCGGAACACAGGCTTTTTTTGCGACAACAGTGTTAAAGGGCCTTTTTCGTGCCTTTTATCGTTTTTATAATTTTAAAATGTCATTGCTGTGGAAAAAAATAGAAATTGTAGATTTTGACAGAATTTGCAACCTTCTGGGGTCAAATTATTTGAATAATATCTGCCATGTACTGAAATAGGGAGTCGGCGTGGTGTTGGCGGCTGGACGCCCGCCTGTGAATCAGAAGGTCATGGGTTCACATTCTGACAGAGCCAGACATTTTGTTTCAAAAATGACCTTGACTCCCAGGTTGACCCAGCCTTGAGTTGATACTAGTGCAGTCCTGGGAAGTAAAGGTGGCAGGCATGATGCTGACCACATCACCCACCAAGTGCCGATTGGTATATAAACATATAGGTCTAGCCCTGTATGCCCAATACACCTAAAGATGTGGAACAGGGACCTTTATGTACTGAAATAGTTATATAACAATGCATTAAAATATCTCCTATTGCATTTTAGGTCAAGTGTCACATCAACATCATAAACATTCTACTGAACTCTGGAGCCAACGTCAATAAAGTCAGCGACGAAGGATGTTCAGCTTTGACTGCTGCAGCTATCTTTTATTACCCTCCAGAGAGGTTCATTTACAACATCGCTGAAAGATACATGGAACCACCTCATGAGAAAATGACTGAAGATATACAAGAATTGCAAACTGGAAATAATTTAACTAGTAGGAGAGATAAAAAAATGAGTCAGCTAAACGCAGTTGACAGGAGCAAATCAGAATCATATCTGAAGAAGTCAGAGTCAAAGCAGAATAATAAAAATTCACAATCAAGGGAGATAAATAGGAAGCCGTCACAGTCATGTGTGTCTGTCCTTAGTTCATATGTGGCAGAAACGAAAAGTAAATCAGAAGAGGAAGTTTCAACATTTTCAGCAGTTGTAGGTGAGACTGCTTTAGAGAAGATCATTGATGCCAGCATTGAAGACGTTAAAGATGCAGATGTAGATTCTGCATATGGGGATGACCTTGAAGGTGGAGACTGTGGACTGATTGAAGAAGATGATCCTGAGGAGTTTGAATCCACCAAGAGTCTACAAAATTTTCACATCGATGTTACTGACCGATTGATTGAAAAATGTGCAGCGCTGCTGAGTCGCAATGAAATGGTTGTGGGCCACGATGGTTCCCAAACAAGTGAAGTAGGCAAAGCAAGACGGCTGGCAGTACAAATGTTTCAGTAAGAAAAAATATTACTTCTTTTTTTTTCTTGAAAAAGATATTTATTGTATTTCATGGAATAAAAGATGTACTTACTTTCCAAAAATATAGGGTCAAAATACAGTGTTGAATGGTGAATTAAGAATCGACATCACAGCACTCGGGACACCCCCATAAGCGCTCTGTCCCCATCTTCAGCAGCAAGCTGAGAGTTAAAATTCAGATGGTACCAGTAACTGTCTGATTATATATCTGTCTCGCCTTTCCCCTGAGTGTCGAGCGCCGGCCAGATCTCATCGCAGTGCCATTCTCCTCAGACCTTAAGGATCTATCTCTGCCTCGGCACTGTTCACTGGCTCCCAAAGAGCCCTCACAACATCCTGCTTTTCATACGTCAGTGGTGCAGAACTGGCCAGTCTATCTGCCTGCTCACTTCCCAACACACCAGCATAACCTGGAGAAAATATCCAAAGGATGCTAACTACCAGGGACCTTTGAAGTGATGCTTGCCACTCTGCACAAAGCATGCCTGTCTCCACCTTTCTCAACATGCTCTGTGAGTCAGGGTCAAAATACATTGTGCGTCTTATTCAGTGGTAGCAGGATTTTTTTTACCAGATTATTTGTTAGAAAATATCTTGTACATGGCCTCACTTTAATTATAAAATTAAAGGTTTTTCCTGCTGTCTTCATGCTCATTGTTTTGCACTTGTTACATTAGGCTTTGTTTTACCCATAAATGTCTCAAAAAAGATTTTCTTAATGGTAAAAGTGTTCCAGTTTGCAAAGTGAATGGAAACTGGGCTGCCAGTTGTAAATTTGGTCCTCTTCCAAGTGAGGAAACAATCCAAGACCAGCTACGGGAGGAAGAAAGCTCTACTGAAGATTCTACAGAAAGGTTAAAGTCAGGAGGATTGACTTCATTGCACAGGGTTTTATCCTATATGGTTCAGGCTGTCTCCTCAGAACCACTAGCCGCCTGCCGAAAACATTGCACAGAGATTAAGTCTGTAGCTCTGGCGACGATCCTCAGGGGTCTCCGTAAATACTGCACTCATAAACTGAACAATGCAGCCTTGAAATGAACACTAGGATGTTTACTCTAAAGTAAAGATAATAGCAATATATTTATAACGAAGCAGAAACTGCCAGATCAGATGAGCAGTGCTCTTTCTGTCCAACTGTCAGAGCTTTTCCTTTAAGCCAGTTGCTAACTAAGGGGAAGAGCTTATGCTCAAGGCACTCTAGGCATGTTTGTGGGTGCTCAGATTTTCCTCTCAACAAATACATCAGCGTAAATACTTGTCTCGTTCTGCCTTGTTTACTCCAAAGTAAAGGTAACAGCAGTATGCTTAGAACAAAGTGTGCTGCAGAAGCTGCTGGATCAGATGAGCAGTGCTCTTTGTGTCCAACTTTCAGAGTTTCTTCCTTATGCCAACCACCAACCAAGGCTCATCGTCAAGTCTGCCCTGGAGTAACATTAAATTTTCTAGTTGCATTTCTTTGTATTCCTATGATAAGGTTAAAATCCTCCCCAATGTGCTCCTCCACCAGCAGCCATTGGCACAATGGGGGATGTCACGTGACCAACATTCAGCCTCAACAAAGAGCAGGTAGTACTAACAGAAGAAAAATGTCAGTAAAGGTCCCGTTACAGGCCTGTGGTGCATCAGGCATACGAGGGTAGATTTATATATCTGTAGAACAGTTGGTGTTTGATAGGTGATGTGGTCAGATTGGCTCCATTCGTTGATTTTGACAGCTGTATCGAGAGCTGACCGTTCAGCAGCAGTGGCAAACTTCTGAACGTAAAATGTGGCTAAAGAAAACTACAAAACACACACAAATGCTGAGGTTAGCTCTACAACTTCCTTTAAAGGATACGCAGTTAACTTGTAACTTAAAACAACACGAACTGAGACTTGAAACTAACTTTTTTAACAGTTCTGTCTGTCCAAGACCTGACACTAAATTGAAATTCTACATATAAATTTCTTGGTTTTTGTTTTTAGGGGGGGGGGGGGGGGGGGTTGTTAGGGCAGTAGTCATTACAGCCTGCTGTTTATGAATTTGAAATGGCTAAGAATTATTAATATGTTTGCAATGACTCTCCCGGCTCTAGTCGCTTTGCAATTTTTTTAGACACAATGACAATTAGTTCATTATCATTTTGAACATAACAATAAATGTTGGAAACACTACACAGATGATATAGAGTGCTCATTGAGTCCAACGACTGTATTTTCCATTAGTGTGTTGGAGGCTAACAAACTCTAGGGGTGACTGCATCCGCCATATACAACAATATCAATAACTTCACTTTTTTTACCTACAGTGAAGACAATCTCAACATTTCCAACATAGATGCAGCTGTCCACACAGACAGTAAACAAATGACGCTCAGCCATGATAATGTCTCAGGCTAAGCATGATGGCCAGGTTTTCTCAGGACTTGCAGTCAAATCTTAAACAGACACTTCCTCGTAGTTACATTCACTCTGTGTTCACTCATCACCAACAAGCATACTGTCCCAGCATCAAAAACAAGACTGACTCTTCTAGATCATTCAAAGCCTAAATAATCTTTCTCTCCCAGGAGTTCTAGAACATTTGACACATGTAATTCCGGTTTTCTCTGCCAATTCGCCCATTTCTCTTGAATTATTTGTGCAAAACACTTTGTACTCAGTTCCATTTATCAAAACTTAGCACATAATTTATGTTTAGTATCTTACCTCATTTCAAATGCAAACATCAATTAACAAAACGAAACTGACTCATGACACTGTTCAACATAAATAGGATTAGTTTTCTCTGAGAAGCCGAAGTATTTTATCCACTACTTAAGGGGTGAGTACGTGAAAGAATTATCAGCAGCTTTTCTGAAACAGTTGTTCATGAATGATTGACTGAATGAATAAATGTCAGATTGATTGATCAGTTGATTGTTTAATTGAGTGAGTGATTGGATGATTATTGATTGATTCATTGATTGATTGATTTACTGAATGAATGAATGTGTGATTGATTGATCAATTTATTGTTTAATTGAGTGAGTGATTGGATAATTATTGATTGATTGTTGATTGATTGACTTAATGAATGTTTAATTGATTGATCAATTGATTGTTTAAATGAGTGAGGGATTGGATGATTATCGATGGATTGTTGATTGACTGACTGAATCAATTAATGTGTGATTGATTTATCAGTTTATTGCCTAATTGAGTGAGGGATTGGATGATTATTGATTGATTGTTGATTGATTGATTGTAAAATGTTAAGTGAAGCTGAACAAATGCGCATCACTAAATGGAAGAACATCTTTATCAGAAATTATTGGTAATACATAAGACAGAAGGCTAGGACAGACATGGTATCCAACATCATAACTAAGAAATAATAAGCTGGACTGCACATGAGACCTCCTTTCTTTCTGCCCTTATCTGATACAATTATGTATTTGAACTAACTACCCAAGAGATCTGAGACCATTGATTATAAGAAAAAGCACATTTCTAATCTAATGTATCCTTTCAAAATGTTCCTACCGCAAATCTGTTTCAGGCGTGAAAAATTGAAAGACACTTTGAATCTTCTACTACGAAGAGGTGCAGACCCAAATACTTCTTGCGTGCCATTGCCAGTTTTGCTTTTGGCTGTGAAGTCTGCAGATGTGGAAATGGTTCGGTTACTTCTCCTAAAAGGAGCAGATGCAAATGTCAGAATGAAGAAAGAGGTAAAATATTTGTGTCTTTCATTATATTTATAGCATAACTGTAGGGTTAAAGCTTAAATGTTAAAATCAAGAGAATGTACTTCATTGCACTAGGTTTTATCCCATATGGCTCAGTCTCTCTCAATAGAATGGCTAGCCGCCTGCCGAGAGCATCACACAAAGCTCCAGTGGCGATCCCCCAGGATCTCTCTAAAAATTGCACTATGAACTGAATAACGCAGTCGTGAAATGAACCCATGAAATTCAGAAGGCAAGGCAAACTGCTTGACCGACACACCACAAAGACCCCTAAAACTGGGTTTCCACAGTATAGCTATAATATGGTTGAATGTGTTTCTAGGCTGTGTTTGTTTATCTCATACTTGAGATACTCCTACAGTCTGCCATCCTGGATGGATGGGACTGAAATATTTTTTGTTGAAAAGCTTATTTGTTGACAGGGAGTTACCGTGGTATAGCGGCTAGATGCTCACTTGCGGATCAGAAGGTTGTGGGTTCAGGTCTCGATGGAACCAGGCTTTCTTAAAAAATGACCTTGGCTCCCAAATCGACCCAGCCTTGAGTGGGTACCAGTTGCAGTCCTGGGAAGTAAAGGCGGCCAGCATGATGTTGACATCACCCACCAAGTGCCGATTGGTCTATAAAATATAGGTCTAGCCCTGTATGCTTAGTACTCATCAAGGCCTGGAAAAGGGTCCTTTAACTTTACTTTTTGTTACCAGGGTTCATGAGGGAAGCAAAGAATAGAAACACTGAAATCTGGTATTTGTATCATAAGAGGAAAGCCAACTTGGCAAATTGTTTACCACAAGAGGACTCACAAGCCCAAGGGTTTCTGACAGAAGACGTCGAGGGCCATCTAACGGAAACAACTCATGCCGTCCCATCCTTTACTTTCATATGCAACTCACCCTTTGTCCTCCCCATTCTTTAACTTTGCTCTATAACTCCCTTCTGATTCTCTCTCTCTCTCTCTCTTTCTGTGTGTGTGTGCATGCGTACGTGCGTGAGTGCATGTGTGTGTGTGTATGCATGGGGGTGAGGGGTAGCGGTTGTGGTAGTTTAAGTGTGTCTTCATTGCTTTGCCCCTGTTGGGGTCAGGGCAATGACATTTGAGTTTTTATGTTTTCACAGTGTGTGTCCTAGTCAACACCAGCGTCTTTTCCTCATCTTTCGATTCACTGGAATATGTTTAGTTCTTCTCCAAAGCTCTATATTGGTTATAATCTATATATATACAAATCAATGTTTGTGTGTTTGTTTATGAGCTATAGACTCGGAAACTACTGAACCGATTTAACTGAAATTTTCAGGATATGTTTGTTTTGATACCGGATGTTCACCCATCATGGTTTGAAATTCAACCTGTCATTGTTAGAGATAGTTTGCGACAATTTAAGCAAAAATATTTGAAACTAATATTTAAATTGTTGGTGACATCTAATTATAGCCACGTTAGTAATTGCGTCAGAACGCAAGACTTCACCATTCGCCGGTGAGTTACGTGCAGCCAACACCTTCTCTAATGCATAGAGTAGGTCGTGGTACAGCAAACAAGACTATCTCTATATTTGTGTAGGCAGTGATTGCCACAATAACCATATTAAACACAATTTCGATTTTCTTGTTTTTTTTTTTCAAACAACCTTCCAATGGGGGGGGGGGGCGCATCAAGGACTATCTCGACGTCGGCGCAGACATTGACTGCGACATTAACTTCATTAACCGTGTTAGACACGTGCGATTTCTATTGTTGTGCCGTTTCATTAATATATCTGGAGTATCTGTCTATGAGAAAACAATTGCCTACGGTTTTGAGTTGTTATAATCGGGACACAGTAGTAGGGACACACATCTCTAATAGTTTAGTTCTCTTTTCGTTGCTCCAATGAAGTGGCTGCTTGGTCGAATGGTAAAACACTGGGTTCCTGTGCGGGAGACCAGGGTTCGAATCCACAGTAGTTAATTTTTTCTTTTACCCCGGAATAAAATAATATCCTTATCTGCTCTGTTGTAGTGACAGCACTAGCCATGTTGCCCTTAATACTAAAAAAAAAAAAAAAAAAAAAGACAAGTAAATAGGTAAACCATTTGATAATTAAATTTGACCATTTCGCATACTTATGATTGCATTTTTAAACTTTCCGATTGCACGGTTACGCTGAAATTTCATAGCTTTCCATTTATTTTCATTTAGATCTAGTTATTTCATCTGCGTTGGAATTTTAAGCTGTGCTGTTTACCATAGCGTTCATTTCCTAATTATGGTGTTTTGTTCCTGTTTTCATTTGCTTTTCAAGTGTTTTGTTTTTCTCCCAACTACTTCAATGAGGGAAAGAGTTGTCGGTGAATTTGGAGGGGGGTGGGGGGGGGGGGGGGGGCAAACTGTTAACTGAGAGAGCTTTAAGTCACAGTAACTGCTTTACCCACTTAAAGTAGCAGCAGCAGTAGTAGTTGTGGTTGGGCTGTTACACCGTAGTGCTCTCATGTGAAGACCGCCAGTAAGGTTATGGCGTTCTTCTGTCGGGAAGCAAAATTATACATCCTAACCTGACCAGTCTGTGGCAACAGCACTAGCCATGCGGAACCAAATCTTCTGGCTCACGACTCTCTGTCTACTCCTATGGTAACACAGATAGAAGGGACATTATTTTAGCTACTGTGGTGGTGGTCGTGGTAGTAGTTGTACTGGTACTTGAAGGATGATGTGGTAAATATTACACTATCCCCATTCACTACCTATTACAATTCCTGCTCCCCATTTTAGTCCGGATGGACAGGGATGTCAATGTCAGTTACAGCAACAACAAAATATTGCCAGGTAATGATTTTCAAATATTTCGAAGAGGGAGAGAGCAGTAGTCGGTGCAAGAGGGGAGGGGGTAATGACTTAAATTTAAGAGAACTTAAAGAGCTTTACACGTGATTTTTAAGTTCTCATTACCTAATTTGTTTATATTTTACTAACGCTACCTCCGCTTTTCTATTTTTTACGACTTACTTTGTTATTTACAAGTACAGTTGTAGCTTTACTTCCGTCTCCTATAAAAATACAAACAGCTTTAGCATGTGATAACCAAATAATCATTTTTGTTACTGTGCTAATAACACCATTTAAACGACCACTAATATAAAGACACAATTATAAGGTGCGTGTTCTAAAGTTGGAAAACCAGACTATCTCTATATCTGTGCAGAGAATGGTTGCGACATTAACTATATTAGACACGTGCGATTTCCATTGTCTTTCTTTTCCAAAAACCTTTGATGAGGGAGAGAGTAGTAGGTGGATTTAGTTGTGGTGGTGAGGGGGATGGGGGGGGGGGGGGGGTCAAAGACTATCTCTATATCTGAGACAATGATTGTATTAGACACGTGCGGTTTCTATTTTCTTTCATTGAAAGTTGAGAAAGTTCAGGGTAATTTTTCCAACTACTTCGATGAGGGAGAAAGTAGTAGGTGGGTGGTTAAAAAAAACTGTTTACTGAAATAGATTTAAGTTACAGTAACTGCCTTATCCACTCAAAGTTTTATTAGCTGTGGTGTTTAGCTGTTGCACAGTACATCGCTAGCGTGAAGCGAAGACAAATTTCTATGTTCTCTGTTTTCCATTTAGCCAAATTATGCCACAGCAACGTGTGGCCGGGTACAGCTAGTGTTATATAAATTGCTACAATTGTTTAATTGATTTAGTTTCTCCAGGTCATGCTGGTATGTTGGGAAAGGAACAGGCAGACAGACTTGCTGGTTCTGCACTACTTGGTGGTGAACTGATGCATAACAATCTAGATGTTGTAAGGGCCCTTTAGGAGTGAGTAAACAGTGCGGAGGCACAAACAGATGATCACTGTCTGAGGAGAATGATACTGCGAAGAATGACCAGAGGATCTGGCTGATGCCTAATACTCAAAGGAGAGATGAGACAGACATATAATTACACTATTACTGGTACCATCAGAATTGGAACTCTGCATTTCCTGGTAAAGATAGTGATGCAGCACTTATGGGAATGTCCTGAGTGCTGTGGTGTCAATTCTCAATTCAACATTGAACGTAAATCTTTGTACAAAGAAGACACAAACAATAGATTGCACAATTTATTGCCTGGTGTATTTCGCTGTATCTTGTCAGGTGCATACTACAGTAACAATTACATAAATGAAGCAAATAAGTGAATACTTTATAATCAGAGTACACATTCAACAATTCAAATTTACAAAGGGGAAACATTGCTTTGATAAACCTGTGTATCTTTTTGATTATAGCAAGGAGGACTCTCCCCACTCCACATTGCTTGTGCTCTGCCAGGTGATGTGGGCATACAGATGACAGAGTTATTGCTACATGCCCTTGCTGACCCCAATGCCAGAGCTGAGGAGGATGATTCATTTCTGAATCATTTTTTGGTAAACACATGATGTCATTTTTATAAATATTTACTGTTTATGATGTGCTACTAGACACTAACCACTTATTAAAATTAGTAATGAAGAATTAAAAAATGTCACAGATTGTTTAGTTTCAGAAGTGAACAATGTAGAACCTGTTCTGCTGTATGGCAGCAAATCTTGGAATGTCAGTGAACAAATTAAGAGGAAAAATTTGGAAGCAACAGAGATGTGGTTTCTGAGACAAATCTTACGAATACCTTGGATGGCCAAAGTAACTAATAACGTTTGTTTGAAAGAAGCTAATGAAAGTAGATCTCTATACGCAACAATAAGAAAGAGACAAACACTGTTCTTTGGCCACATAATGAGAAGAGAGTCATTGGAGAACATCGTTACAACTGGAAAGATCAGTGGAAGGAGGGGTCGAGGCAGACCAAGAAAGATGATGCTGGATGGGCTGAAACGAATGCTTGGAGGGATATCATCAAGAGAGCTGTTCCAGGCAACCACGGATCGTGATCTGTGGAGACACATGAGCGCCTACGCCAGTCGGCAGGGTACATGATGATGATGAGTGAACAACAATGGTAACTACACAAAAGAAGTCAGAAAAACAAAAGACATGAAGAACCTATAGAACAGCACCTGCAAGTAAGTTAAAGTAAACGTTTTGAAATCATGCATCTTTTGCCTGGAATCTTATGAATGTGAATCAGGTATTGAACAAACAAATTAAAAACTTTTGAACTCAAATGCTACAGATAAATTGTTAGGGTACCATGGGCAGGAAAATGAAAAACACAGACATCCTGCAAGATCTGAGCATCAAGGAAAAGTGGCTCATAAACAGCATCTTGTTCCGAATGCGGAGGTATTTTGACCATTTGAAACGTCATGGTGGCCTGGAGAGAGCAGTGATGAGGATACAGTTTCCTCAAACTGGGGCAGGGGTCAACCTCTGCAAGGTTGCATTCAAGACATTAAAGATGCTTTGGTTATGAAAGCACATTGGGCAGGAGAATTGGCTAGAGAAAGAGAGACTTTTAGGTATGCCATGATGAAAGCAACTTTCTGTAAAGAATGTTGAATTAAGAAACGACATCACAGCACTCGGGAAATTCCCATAAGTGCTCAGTCTCCATCATCAGCAGCAAGCGAAGAGTTCCAATTCCATTGGTACCAGTAAACTGGTTTCTGTAATTTCTGTAAAGGACTTCCTAAATGATGATGATGATGATGATGTGCTAATGCAGATGAGAACAAGAGAATCAGACAACCAATGATAGACAGCAGGACGTACTACCAGATAAACTAAGTCATTAAATACAGCACAAAGAAAACATGACTACAATTATAACCAAAGCTTTGCAAAGCAGGTTGAACAAGGTCTTATTTTTTGTTTTTAAATTAATTTTAAATGTTGTGTTACTGTGAATAGCAAACCAAGAAACTCTAGACAGTATGATAACTAAGAGAAGATAGAAATGGCTTGGCCACATTATACCTGCCAAAACATGGATACCAGAGGGAAAGAGAAAAAAAGGGGCGCCCCCCCCAAAAAAACATGGAGATGAACAGTATTCTGATTACTCCTGAATAGACTTGGCCACGTTATGAGAATGAATCCTGATATACCTGCCAAAACAGCTCTCACCTCTATGCCAGAGGGAAAGAGAAATGGAAAGTGAACTGAGTGTGGCATCTCTGACATGGAAAACTGCACTGAAGATTGTACAGGCATGGAAAGTCTTCTCCGAAGCCTCTTGTACCACTGGGCATAAGAAGAATTGACAGGATGACATGACTTTGAATAGGATACTAGCTTATCAGTGTAGCGGTCTGGGTTTTATTCCTTAGCGACTAACAATTTTGATTTTCTGATGTCCAAGAAGTTGAGAGGGTATTTCTTTGTTGGTAGTTAAAAAATGATGAATAATTTTATATTTTCTTTTTTTTAAATGTTGCTTTAATAAATGGTGAATCTGTTTCTATCTTGGTTGGTGTTGAAAATTAAAATTAAGGCCAAGAGGATTGACTTCATCGCCCCTTATTACTCCATATGGCTATGTCTTTCTGGGCATAACACCCAGCCTGCCTGCCTGCCAAGAACATCCCACAAAGCATGAACTCTGTAGCTCCAATGATGATCCCCAGGGATCTCTGTAAAGGGCGCACCTACAAACTGAACAGTTTTTTCCATTAAATGAACCCATGTCTTTCAGAGCATGATGCAAATGGCTTGACCACTTCGCCACATAAACCCCCTTGATTGTGGTTGATAACTGTTGTTACTGTTTCATGTTGTAAATTGATTTTAACAAATGTTGAATTTGTTCTTTTGTTGTTTATTGTTAACAGATGTCAAATCCGTCCTTTTATTGGCTGTTGAAGCTGTTCGTTTATTGGTTGTTGAAGCTGTTCGTTTATTGGTTGTTGAAGCTGTTCGTTTATTGGTTGTTGAAGCTGTTCTTTTGTTAGTTATTGTTGATGAACATTAAAACTGTTCTTCTATTGGTTGTTGAAGCTGTTCTTTTTTGGTGTTGTTGAAGCTATTTCTCTGGGGTTACTGTTAATGAATGTTGAAGCTGTTCTTTTATTGTTTGTTGTTAATTAACGTTGAAGCTGTTCTTTTACTGGTTGTTGTTAATGAATGTTAAAGCTGTTCTTTTACTGGTTGTTGTTAATTAATGCTGAAACTGTTCTTTTATTGGTTGTTAATGAATGTTGAAGCTGTTCTTTTATTGGTTGTTGTTAATGAATGTTGAAGCTGTTCTTTTATTGCTTATTGTTAATTAACGTTGAAGCTGTTCTTTTACTGGTTGTTGTTAATGAATGTTAAAGCTGTTCTTTTACTGGTTGTTGTTAATTAATGCTGAAACTGTTCTTTTATTGGTTGTTAATGAATGTTGAAGCTGTTCTTTTATTGGTTGTTGTTAATGAATGTTGAAGCTGTTCTTTTATTGCTTATTGTTAATTAACGTTGAAGCTGTTCTTTTACTGGTTGTTGTTAATGGATGTTAAAGCTGTTCTTTTACTGGTTGTTGTTAATTAATACTGAAGCTGTTCTTTTATTGGTTGTTGTTAATGAATGTTGAGGCTGTTCTTTTATTGGTTGTTGTTAATTAATGTTGAAGCTGTTCTTTTATTGGTTGTTGTTAATGAATGTTGAAGCTGTTCTTTTATTGGTTGTTGTTAATTAATGTTAAAGCTGTTCTTTTATTGGTTGTTGTTAATGAATGTTGAAGCTGTTCTTTTATTGGTTGTTGAAGCTTTTCTTTTGTTGGTTGTTGAAGCTGATTTTTTGTTGGTTGTTATTGATGAATGTTTAAGCTTTTCATTTTGTTGTGTGGTAATAAATGTTGAATCTGTTGTTTTGTGTGTGTGTGTGTGTGTGTGTGTGTGTATGTGATATTTTTGATTGTTATTAACTTATGATAAATAGGTTGTTGTTAATAAATGTTGACTATATTTTGAATGAGGGGGGGGGTTGTTAGTTGTGTTTAGTTGGTTGTTACTAAGTTATGATAAACTGGTTGCTGTTAATAAATGTTAAATCTGTTCTCCAGGAAGAGGATTGGTCAAAAGATGTTATTCCAGAAGCGTCTAAATCCTTACTGGGAGGAAGGACACCACTACAGATTGCATGTAGCAGAGATGACGATTACAAGGTGGATAAATAAATGATTAGAGGATAGTTACAATGTTGATATGGTTAATAGTGTTAGTGGTTAGTTAATAGTTACAGGGTTGATGGTTTCACTGATTAGATAATAGTTACAGGGTTGACAGTTTCACTGATTAGATAATAGTTACATGGTTGATAGTTTCACTGATTAGATAATAGTTACATGGTTGACAGTTTCACTGATTAGATAATAGTTACATGGTTGATGGTTTCACTGATTAGATAATAGTTACATGGTTGACAGTTTCACTGATTAGATAATAGTTACATGGTTGATAGTTTCACTGATTAGATAATTGTTACATGGTTGATAGTTTCACTGATTAGATAATAGTTGCAGGGTTGACAGTTTCACTGATTAGATAATAGTTACAAGGTTGACAGTTTCACTGATTAGATAATAGTTACATGGTTGACAGTTTCACTGATTAGATAATAGTTACAGGGTTGACAGTTTCACTGATTAGATAATAGTTACAAGGTTGACAGTTTCACTGATTAGATAATAGTTACATGGTTGATAGTTTCACTGATTAGATAATTGTTACATGGTTGATAGTTTCACTGATTAGATAATAGTTGCAGGGTTGACAGTTTCACTGATTAGATAATAGTTACAAGGTTGACAGTTTCACTGATTAGATAATAGTTACATGGTTGACAGTTTCACTGATTAGATAATAGTTACAAGGTTGACAGTTTCACTGATTAGATAATAGTTACAAGGTTGACAGTTTCACTGATTAGATAATTGTTACATGGTTGACAGTTTCACTGATTAGATAATAGTTACAGGGTTGACAGTTTCACTGATTAGATAATAGTTACAAGGTTGACAGTTTCACTGATTAGATAATTGTTACATGGTTGATAGTTTCACTGATTAGATAATAGTTACAGGGTTGACAGTTTTACTGATTAGATAATTGTTACATGGTTGATAGTTTCACTGATTAGATAATAGTTACAGGGTTGACAGTTTTACTGATTAGATAATAGTTACAGGGTTGATAGTTTCACTGATTAGATAATAGTTACAAGGTTGATAGTTTCACTGATTAGATAATAGTTACAGGGTTGACAGTTTCACTGATTAGATAATTGTTACATGGTTGATAGTTTCACTGAATTGATAATAGTTACAGGGTTGACAGTTTCACTGTTTAGATAATAGTTACAGGGTTGACAGTTTCACTGATTAGATAATAGTTACAGGGTTAATAGTTTCACTGATTAGTTAATAGTTACAGGGTTGATAGTTTCACTGATTAGATAATAGTTACAGGGTTGATAGTTTCACTGATTAGATAATATTTACAGGGTTGACAGTTTTACTGATTAGATAATAGTTACAGGGTTGATGGTTTCACTGATTAGATAATAGTTACAAGGTTGACAGTTTCACTGATTGGATAATAGTTACAGGGTTGATGGTTTCACTGATTGGATAATAGTTACAGGGTTGATGGTTTCACTGATTGGATAATAGTTACAAGGTTGACAGTTTCACTGATTAGATAATAGTTACAGGGTTGATATTTTCACTGATTGGATAATAGTTAGAAGGTTGATGGTTTCACTGATTAGATAATAGTTACAAGGTTGATAGTTTCACTGATTGGATAATATTTACAGGGTTGATAGTTTCAAAATGTGGATGATTAGATGACCATTACAGGGTTGAAAGTTTGCTGTGCTAACATTTATGTAAACTGTATATGCTGACAGTTTGTATCTATTTCATGTGCTAACTGTTTGTGTCTGCCTCCTGTGCTAAAAGTTTGTATCTACCTCCTGTGCTAACAGTTTGTATCTACCTTCTGTGCTAACAGTTTGCATCTACCTCCTGTACTAACAGTTTGTATCTACCTCCTGTGCTAACAGTTTGTATCTACCTCCTGTGCTAACAGTTTGTATCTACCTCCTGTGCTAACAGTTTGTATCTACCTCCTGTGCTAACAGTTTGTCTCCACCTCCTGTGCTAACAATTTATATCTACCTCCTGTGCTAACAGTTTATATCTACCTCCTGTGCTAACAGTTTATATCTACCTCCTGTGCTAACAGTTTGTATCCACCTCCTGTGCTAATAGTTTGTATCTACCTCCTGTGCTAACAGTTTTTATCTATCTCCTGTGCTAACAGTTTGTATCTACCTCCTGTGCTAACAGTTTGTATCTACCTCCTGTGCTAACAGTTTATATCTACCTCCTGTGCTTACAGTTTATATCTACCTCCTGTGCTAACAGTTTATATCTACCTCCTGTGCTAACAGTTTATATCTACCTCCTGTGTTAACAGTTTGTATCCACCTCCTGTGCTAACAGTTTATATCTACCTCCTGTGCTAACAGTTTATATCTACCTCCTGTGCTAACAGTTTGTATCTACCTCCTGTGCTAACAGTTTGTATCTACCTCCTGTGCTAACAGTTTGTATCCACCTCCTGTGCTAACAGTTTATATCTACCTCCTGTGCTAACAGTTTATATCTACCTCCTGTGCTAACAGTTTGTATCCACCTCCTGTGCTAACAGTTTGTATCTACCTCCTGTGCTAACAGTTTATATCTACCTCCTGTGCTAACAGTTTGTATCTACCTCCTGTGCTAACAGTTTTTATCTACCTCCTGTGCTAACAGTTTATATCTACCTCCTGTGCTAACAGTTTGCATCCACCTCCTGTGCTAACAGTTTGTATCTACCTCCTGTGCTAACAGTTTATATCTACCTCCTGTGCTAACAGTTTGTATCTACCTCCTGTGCTAACAGTTTGTATCTACCTCCTGTGCTAACAGTTTGTATCTACCTTCTGTGCTAACAGTTTGTATCTACCTCCTGTGCTAACAGTTCGTATCTACCTTCTGTGCTAACAGTTTATATCTACCTCCTGTGCTAACAGTTTATATCTACCTCCTGTGCTAACAGTTTGTATCCACCTCCTGTGCTAACAGTTTGTATCCACCTCCTGTGCTAACAGTTTGTATCCACCTCCTGAGCTAACAGTTTGTATCTACCTCCTGTGCTAACAGTTTATATCTACCTCCTGTGCTAACAGTTTGTATCTACCTCCTGTGCTAACAGTTTGTATCCACCTCCTGTGCTAACAGTTTGTATCCACCTCCTGTGCTAACAGTTTGTATCCACCTCCTGTGCTAACAGTTTGTATCTACCTCCTGTGCTAAAAGTTTGTATCCACTCTTGCAGGATTCTTGCAGCATCGTCAGACTATTACTGGAACATAAAGCAGATACCAACCTCCTGTGCAATGGGTTCTCTCCCCTGGCTTTGGCTATTGCCAGTGGCAATGATATGGTGCGCCCACTGGTTTTTTTAATAATATTTATTCAGTTGTGCTTATAGCATGTACACAGTATTCACTGAAGTGAATTTGAGTAATATATGATTGTTAAATGGGTATTAGAGAATTTTTAGTTTAAAAACTCATACGTTATTATTAGAATTCATCTTATTGTTGTTGTTGTTGTTCTTCTTCTTCTTCTTCTTCTTTTTCTTTTTCTTTTTCTTCTTTTTTTTCTTTTTTTTCCTCCTTCGCCTCTTCCTCCTCCTCTTTTACTTCTTTTTCTTTATGTTCTCACATACCCTCTCACTTTGGGTGTCAAGTTTTGTTATAATGGATCATGCTGACATTGTTTATGCTCTTAGAGAGAGATAGGACAATCCCAGGATTTTGGGAGCACCCTGTCCACATCACTGCTAAGAATACAAGAACTGGGAGTAAAGATCGGCACAGCCAAGCATGAGAGGCACACTGGACTTATACAAAATCTTGTTAACCAGCATAGGACTGGCAGTATTAACCACTGGACACCAATGTATATAATGAAGGGAGAATCTGAGCACCTGTGGATATGTCCTGAGTGCTGTGAAGATAGCTAAACTCATAACTCTCTCTGCAGAGTAGCTGCGATCATCACAGAAAGCACAAACTACATAGCTCATGCAAAGATTTCCAGGGTTCTAAAGTGGCATTCATGAATGAATTGATGCAATCCAAAAGCGAACCCATAACTTTCAGATCATGAATCAAATGACTCGACCACTTTAAGATGGCTATGCAGTGAATTTTCAACCACAGTCCTTGGATCAATCGGCGGTCAGGGCAGCCAATAGATCCCCACTGGAACGCTTCATATCTAGGACTCAAACAACCTCCTCACATGAAATAAACAGATCATTATATTTAGACTGTGTACTGGACACAACAGACTCTGCACTTGTATGTACACAAATAATTCAAGATTGGGGAATCAGAACTTTAACCATGTGAACAGGCACCACAGAATACTGAACATATGCGATTCATCAAAGTCATCCCCTCGTGGGTGGCAATTTTTTGTTATTTTGAAGCCCAACCCTGACTTTTGCCAGAGGCCCTAAATATAGCAGGGGCATAGATATGGCCTAGCCATAGATATGGCTTAAACGGCTGAAAGGGGTTTCTGGGTCCTCATCTCCATGGTGGCACCTTGTGTCACTGGGTGTTTATTGCTTGTGTGATGTCCTGGTCGGGTACAAATTACATACATACTAAACATATGCAACAGACACGCATAGAGAATGCGGTAGAGAACAGTATGCTTTATGCAACAGACATGCGGTAGAGAAATCTGGCTTTAGCTGGTTGCCTTTCCATTGGAGACCAAGCTGTATGAAACAGTGGAAGACATGTGTAGCATCTTAGACTTCAAAAAGGCCTATGGCCTTCTCCTCTTAAAGCCACTCACAGGGAGAATGAAAAGAAGAAAAAGGAAGAAGAAGAAGCATAATCCTTGCCCATACAGAACTGTAGTTTACATCAGGCCAATGAAGGCCCATTTGTAACTTCTTTAGGGACTGAAGGGAGTACCTGTGATTTGCCCTGTTGGTCTGTCATCCAGACTGAGACTTTTTTTACCACCTCAGGTCAAACCTGAAAAAATAAAAAGTTGTCCCACCGGGCTGCTGCCTGAAGGTTTACCATGCCATACTGAGATTATAAAATCTGAGTCTCTGGGCGGCAGACCAGGACAGATCCAAGATACCCAGTTCATACTCCAAATAAGAAATAATTAGGTCACCCATAAGAGTTATATCAGCTACGTGTAACCTGGAGACCTGTTCCTCATAAGTCATCAATTCTCCTTATGCCTAGTGGCACATGGGGCTTCAGAGAGGACTTTCCATGCTTTCCTGTCCTGTGCAATCTTCAGTGCAGTTTTCCATGTCAAAGATGCTGCACTCAGGTCACTTTCTATTGTGTTGGGCGCCCCTTCTTTCTCTTTCCCTCTGGCGTCAAGGTGAGAGCTGTTTTGGCAGGTATATATCAGGATTTATTCTCATAATGTGGCCAAGCTTATTCAGGAGTAATCAGTACCCACCCACACTGAACAGCAGGTGACCAAGTGGGGGGGGGGGGGGGGGGGGGGGGGGGTGGTGCTGAGTTTTTTCACGTTGACTTCTGTGAAGTAAGATTGGATGCCAGTGTGCATTGTTGCGCCTGTAAATAAAAATCCCTTGACCGTTGGAAATCGAAAAGAGCAGCCTGAACGGTCAAATTTGGAGTTCAGAATCTACCCAAAGTATTTCAGGATCCTCACCGAGCTCGTGTACTGTGCTGAGATTCTTAGGCTTGAGTTAGAAGTTGACTGGATCACTAACGGGTTACTACCATTGTGCTGTGATGTTGATATATTGTATAAACCCAACCAAGCAGGTGACTTCATAATCATTATGTGCCCCAATTTATTTGTTCTCCATTGTTGAACAGGCTTTCTGAATTTCAATCCTGTTGTATTTGCATCTGAAAAGTGACTCATTCTTGTGTAACTAGGTTTCAGTCTTTCAAGCTACATGCTTAGGTGCAAGAATGACCGGAATACACCGCAAAGAAAAAGGAGAGAGAAAAGTGTTTTCTTCTTCCTTGTCTTCATCTTCTTCTTCTTTGTGTTCACATTCGTTTTTACAGATCTGGCTTATTTGTATGCAGACTGTTGGTTTCTTGCCTCTAGGGCAGATGCACTGCGACCTTTAATAAGACAGTCCTAATAAGTCACCATGTAAGATGTGCTTTTTGGAAAGGTGGGGGGGGGGGGGGTCTGTTCTCTCCCCCCTCCCCCACCCCACCCCAAAAAAAATTGTGCCCCGGAACCCACATGGGGTATTGAGTTCAGTTTTAAGAACTGCCGATATCACAGCATTCTGGACATTCCCATGAGAGTTCCATCCCCATCTTCAGCAGCCAGGGAACAGTTCCAGCTCTGGCGGTACCAGTAACAGTCTGATTGTATGTCCATCTTGCCTTTCCTCTTGTTGTGGAGTTTCTGCCAGATGCCCTAGAGCAGTGGCTCTCAACCTTCCTAATGCCGCGACCCTTTAATATAGTTCCTCATGCTGTGGTGACTCCCCAGACATACAATTATTTTTCTTGCTACTTCATTACTTTAATGAATATGTGTTTTCTGAAGGTCTTAGGCGACCCCTCTGAAAGGGTCGCGAGCCCAGCTCACTAGCGCAGTATTCTAAACCAGACAGCAGCGACTGGGTGATGAACTTCTTATGGTCTGGGTTCCTGCCCGGGGGGTAGGCAGAAAAGCCACATTTCTCCCAGATTTACGGTATCTATCATGGAATTAGGGCCGAAGGGTTGTGATATCCTTAGTAGGGTTAGCAACTCATGGTTTCTAGATACTTAAAAAAAAAAGGTTGCGACCCACAAGTTGAAAACCGCTGCCCTAGTAACTCCCCATTGCCCCATTCTTTTCAGACCAAGATAATCTAAGTGTGCCTCCGCAATGCTCATTGCCTCTGAAAGAGCCTTGACAACATCTAGCTTGTTGTGCATAAATTTACCACAAAATGGTGCAGAGCTAGCCTAACTAGTCCTAATTAGTCATCTCATACGACATGCTTGTTGGACGGTAGTGGGTCTGCTTTTGTGTGTGTCCACCAAAATATGGTCCCGTAACCCACATGGAGAAGATATGTTCAAAACACTGCATCTCAATTTTCAGGCTAAATAAAGTTTATCTGGCATGTTTCAGGCTGTGGATGAACTCATCACTTTTGGAGCCGATCCAAGTTTGCCACTGACACACGGCTTGGGCAGTGCCATGTGTGTGGCAGCCAGCACTCAGTATGAACATCGACGCACATTGTCAAGTAGATTACAGCTGGTATTGTATTTTTATTATTATTATTTTTAAAGTTATTTTTATTATTATACCTCCTCCTCTGCTCCTTCTTTTCCTCTTTTGGTACTTCTTTTTTTTATCTTGTTTTTCCTTTTTCCTCTTCTTCTTCTGTCTGTTCTTCTTCTGTCTCTTCTTCTTCTTCTTTTGTTTTTCTTTTTCTTCCTGTTCCACTTCTTACGTTTCTTGTGCTTCTTCTTTTTCTTCTTCGTTTTCTTCTTCTTCTTCTGCTTCTTCTTCTTCTGCTTCTTCTTCTTCTTCTTCTTCTTATTCTTCTTCTTCTTCTTCTTCTTCTTCTTCTTCTTCTTCTTCTTCTTCCTCTTCTTCTTCTTCTTCTTCTTCTTCTTCTTCTTCTTCTTCTTTTTCTTCTGCTTCTTTTTCTTCTGCTTCTTCTTCTTCTTCTGCTTTTTCTTCTTCTGCTTCATCTTTTTCTTCTTCTTTATCTTTTTCTTCTTTTTCTTCTGCTTGTTCTTCTTTACCAACTTGTCTTATTCTTTTTAATTTTCTTCTGCCTTTTAACTGTCAATGGAGAATGGACCACCATGGACCAGATGGTTTAAGAATGGTTTATTTCTGCACCTGGAGGTTTTCTATGGAATGTCATAGCCAGACTCATGCCAACCCACATTAGTCATCTCTTGCATGTTCTGTAGGTTACAGTATTAACATTCCAAATTCACAGTGAAAACATATCCAGCCAGATGAAAGGTAGAATGAATTCAGCTTAACAATATCCCAAACACAATGAGAAGTGAAGGTTGTGGCACATTACATCAATCTACAATACCTCAAGTACGAGCAAGAATACACAAAAATTACCTAACTGAAGTATCTTCATTAGAAATCACATTGCTGTCTGGACAGTATCTCCTTTTTCTTCACCAGCTGTAAATTCAGACAGAGAGTTATGGTTATTTATCCACTTCTGGACTTTATTCATATTCAAGAACTTGAGTGTTGCATGCACATCCATTCTACAGATCTGGCTTATTCGTATGCCGACTGTTAGTTCCTTGCTTCTCAAGCATATGCACTCTGACTTAGAAGGAATCCCTTGATTAGTCTGCTCTTATGACATGCTTATTGACAAGGCAGTGGGTCTATTCTTGTTTTCCTCACAGTGATACCCTAGAAGCCAGACAGGGAATATAGACACTATATTATCTGAAATATATGTGGCCACCGAAAATAAATAGTGGCTGGAAAAAGGCGTGAGTGATTAGTGATTAGAAGGGATTTTCATCACAGCACTCTGGACAGATCCATAGGTGCTCCGATCTCCTCCTCAAAAGCTCCACAAGTGTAAAACAACTGATGACGCCTGTTCTGTGTTGGTTAATGAAACGTCTTGTCCCCTTTGTGAAATGTTTCTTGCAACTCCAGGCTGCACCCCCATGTCCATCAGACTAGACAGGGATATGGAGTCATGTCCTTTGACATGCTCCTAGGTACAGTAAGTGCAGCACGGGTCATAACTCAAAAAATATTAGATAAAACTGTGTTGGATGTTTAGTCCCGTTGACACCAGTAACACTTGGTGACAATAATGTACATTACCAACAATACTAACAGGTTACATTCATAATTCATTTAGTTCAACGTTCGTCTTCCCAAACAAAGTAGGTCACGTTTCATTGATAACTTTTTTGGGACTGGTCTACTTTACGAGGGGTTACAGGTGTGCTGCTCTGTTGTTTGCTTTCTGGCTTGTCTTGCCTTTATGTTTTTCTTCCCAGAAAGAGAATGCCTGTGACATAGGTTGCAGCACTCTCTAGGGGAGTTGGTGTTAGACCCAGTTTCTCCATGTTTTTGTAGTGTTAAGAGCGCTGGCGTGCTGATATTTACAACCGACGATATCAACGGCATTGCTGAACACCCTCATAGCAGCGTGCGAAGGTCGCGTGGCTCAGGCATTACCAATCAGAAGTGAGCTAGTGTGTATATGGGCAGTCTCTGGGGGGACTATCTTGGAACTAACCCATAATTCTAAGGCACGCGGTTTGATTCCAGCAAGCCACCTTGCATTGATTTGACAGTGGTACCAACATCTGACCATTCAGTAAGCAATTTTAGAGTAAAATGACTAGCAAAACCGAAAATAGTCAACAGATGCTGAGATTGGTTCTGAAACATCCTGTAAAGGATACACAACTAACTTTTATCTGACATAGGTAAATATGAAAATGAAAAATATCTTATGCAATAAATTGATCTCAATTAATCTCAAAATTTAATGTCAATAAGATGGTGCTAAAATATTACATAGAACCTGTTCTGCTGTGTGGCAGCAAATCTTGGAATGTCACTGAACAAATTAGGAAGAATTTGGAAGCAACAGAGATGTGGTTTCTGAGACAAATGTTACTAGTACCTTGGACTGCCAGAGTAACTAACAATGATTGTTTGAAAGAAGCTCATGAAAGTAGATCTCTATATACAACATAAAGAAAGAGACAAACATTGTTCTTTGACCGCATAATAAGAAGAGAGACATTGGAGAACATCGTGACAACTGGAAAGATCAGTGGAAAAAAAGGTTGAGGCAGACGAAGAGAAATGATGCTTAATGGGCGGAAACGATGGCATGGAGGGATATCACCAAGAGAACTGTTCCAGGCAACCACGGATCGTGATTTGTGGAGATGCTTGAGAGCCTACACTAGTTGGCAGGGCACATGATGATGATGATGATGAGGTAAATATATTTTGTTATAGCTGTGACTTACCAGATTTATAGCCCTGAGAATCAAATGTAAGCATTGTTGCTCTGACGCATGCTGTTGTCTCCCTGGCAGATAGAAAAGCTGGTCAAGGCTGGTGGTGATATTCTAGTTCCTGTTCCTGTTGGACCCAAAAGAATTATGGGAACAGTAGTTGACTATTTGTACCATGTGTACAATCAAGTAAGATCTTGCATGTTTATATAATTGTTTATGTGTAGTTTTGTCTATGAATGTATGCAGTGGCAAAGGATGACTTGGCAGGAGGTGGCTGGGGGCCATAAATAACCAATAGGTCAGACCTGGAGTATATTACTTTCAGAGAAGCTAAGTAGTATGCGAGCCAGATTTTCTTAGTATGGTCTGGTCAAAGGTTTTAAAAAAAATACCAGAACATGTTACACTTTGGTAGGATTCACAGAATTGACGCATCATACGTTGTTTGGAACTGAAAGAGTTAAAAAGGCATTTTGTACATTGCGCTGTGGTTTACAGCTAATCTGCAGTATCAGCACAATGTGCCCCAGACAGCAGAGCATGTACTCCAGGACTGCACGATTTTGACACATTAAGGCAAACCTTTTGGCCAGAAAGAACAACAGTGGAACGTAAACTCTATGGACCACTGAATGAACTAACAACGACAGTGAAATTTATACAAGAGACAAAACTGCTGATATAGACAACTTATTTCAGGCGAACGAAAGAAGAAGAAGAAGAAACAATTTATTAGTTACCTCTGTAAAATATTTATTTTTTATAAATGTTTTTTAGGGGAAATTTCCACAGCTTCATGATCCTTTTTTTTTTTTTAGCATTTGTGGAAGAAATAGCTAAAATATATTCTTTTAAGAAAAATATCATTATTAAATACTGACTTCATCATCATTATCATCATCCTTTGTGTGCCGTTAGATGTCATATAGGGCTTACATTCAATTCCTCCACTCTGCTCTGTTGCATGCAACTTTCTCGATTTCTGATATGGCGTTCAGCCAAGCATTTGTTTGCCTCTCGTAATAATGTCCTTCTTAACGTTTCCCTTGGACTTCCTCTTTTGTTTCCTATTTCAGTGCCTGTTAAAAACTGATTTCCCAGCCTTTAAATGTTGAGGAGAGAAATAAACAGCAGCAAAAGTTAGTAGTTGTGACGTGTTTAATAGTATGTTTGATATATATTGTCACGTATAACTCACAGTAAGACACTGCTTGCATCACTTGGTAGAATGCATGTTTGCTTATCAGTACAATGAAAATGTAAAGTTACTGTCCCTACATTTTGATATTTATCACCTTTTCTTTCTGTTGTCATCACATTGTCTCTAATTTTGCATGTAAGTAAGGAGCGACTGACTAAATGTTTAAGACAGCTGCGCTTTCCTGCTTCTCTCAGCAATAGTCACCTTAGAGTTTCTGGTGCTTTATTAATATCCTACCCCAAACAGGGAAAATCCAGAGGTCACAGGACAGTGTAATATTTCAGAGGGTGGTAGATAGGCTGCATGCAGTCGTGAGACCTAGACTGCACTCTCTTGTGGAACGTAGGTGGGTTGAGGTTAGGGCCAGTTCTAGATGTTTTGTGGTCGTTAAAAGCATCAGAAAGCCGGGAAACCCTGTATTCTCTAAAATGTTTGACTGTCCTGTGACGTCATCTGAGGGTAGGATATTAATAAAGAATCGAGTTTTTCTTAGATGTCCTTTCCTCAATCCTCTATTTCCCATTTTAGTGCCTGTTTAATGATTGGCTGGTGCAGTAGGTTAAATAAACGATCCCTTTCAAACCATGAAGCATACCGAGTATTTAGTGTTAGCCAAAGATTTTATAGACCAATCAGCATTCAGTATGCATCGGTCACATTTATTTCTCTGAACATTTCCTTGTACTTATTTAAGAACTTCGTCCTTTTTAGGATGAAATTTTTCATTATTGGAATCCCTGCTCTGGCTCTTGCCAGGGGCCGCAATTTGGCCCGGCCATAAATATGGCCTAAAGGCTGAACGCAGTTTCTGGGACCTCTCCACGGGGATCCTCATCCACATAGTGGCACATTTTGTCATCGGGTGTTTATTGCTTGTGTGATGTCCTGGTGGGGTAGAAAATCAGTCAGCCAGTCTGTACTTATTTGAGGCTTGGTCCACCTGACAGCCCAGGGCAATTTTCTTTTAACTGTACAACCACAGCTCCCCTCTCTTTTTCTCTCCTTCCTGCTAAATATATATATCATCACTAGGGATCGTTGCTAGAGTGTTTGTGCTTTGTGTGACCCTCTTGGCATGCAGATAGCCATTCTGCAGAGAGATACTGGTCCATGTGGAATAAAACCTGGAATGATGAAGTCGACGTTAACCTATATATATATATATATATATATATATATATATATATATATATATATATATATATAGGTTAACGTCGACTTCATCATTCCAGGTTTTATTCCACATGGACCAGTATCTCTCTGCAGAATATATATATCTCAAGTTTTTTTTAAATATATTTTTATCACAGTGTAATTTTAGTGCACTTTTTTTGTGTGGTGATAAATGCAATGGAAGTTACATTAACTCTTTGACTATTTGACTACAGTACAGGAATAAAATCACTAGCTAGAATAATTTAAATAGGCAAATTGTAATGAATATTTTTATTTGACACAACATAACCAACACACAGCTGACCTATTTTTTAAATGGACACACTGCGAACAACAATCGGCAACCTTTACACCTTTTGGCCCCATTTGAGAAGTTGCTAAGTTGGCATTGCTGGTGGCCAGTCCTCAACAAGCCTAGTTCCTGACATTGGTTCTGTTTGCGTCTGTGCAGTGTTTCTATCTATCTATTGTCTACTTCACTTTTACCGGGTTGCAGCCCAGTGTCGTGGTTTAAAATATTTGTTTTGTGCCTCTCGCGTGATTTGAGTGACAGTTTTCTGGATCTTCTGGCCGTATTCAGCTACTCCATCTATCCATTTTTTCCTGGGTCTTCCTCTGGCCTTTCTTACCGATGTTCTATTGTAAAAGGCCGTATAGGCAATCTGATCCAGTTGCATTCTTACTAAATGACCAAACCACTTCTTTCTGTTTTTCAATATGTTCCATGCATGCTCTTGTTCCAACTTTGTCTCTAATGCTGACGTTTGGTGCAGTGTTTAATACCCCCAATATGATTATATTTACTAAAAATAGCATTTGAGAAGATTGAGGTTGGGGGGAAAAAATTGTCTTTTTAGGGAAGATGATGGTTTGACTATTTCATCAGAATGCAGCAAGATCAAATACCATCACAGGCACTTCATCTCAGAAGATCAGCTACAAGAGGACAGCCGCAAAAATATGGATCAACAACAATAATTACACTCCACGCCTTCACGGCATGTCAATAGCCAGTGGCAGCCAACGTGCACTAGAATGCAAATTATTCCTCCTCACGACGCTTAACGGCAGAAGTGGTTGATGATGATGATGTAATAATTCCTTGTCAGCCTTTACCAACTACTCTTCTTCTTTGCCTTCACCTGTAAACTCCAGTACAGTTGCAAAAGTGAAGTTCTTGAACAGAACCAAAGTTCAGAATTGGACACCCCCCTGTGGGTCCTAGAGCCCTATTGTAGGGAAAACAAGAATAGACCCACTGCCAGAGTTTACAGCCGGTGAACATGAAGAAGAAGAAGAATTGGACAACAACAACAACAAAAAACCAGAACTTCCACCAGAGTTTAAAGCTGGTAAAGACTAAGAAGAGTAACACTAATTGTGGTCTGCTATGGGTCACCATATAAATAATTTTTTTTAGGCTAAAGGAAAGAAATCATTTAATTGTCAGCTCCATGCATATTTATTAATCATTCCCCTTCATTTTTTTCTTCAAAATATTTTCAAATGCATATAAATACATTTTGTTGTAAACTTATTAGTGACCTGTATGTTTTTAATAAATTTTTTCGGAAATTCCTGGGTCGTGGGTTTTTCTTTAAAGAGTTTCTGGGGAAAAAGTGTTTGAGGGATACATTGTAACCTTGACAGTTTTAAGTACAGGTGGAAAATAAATAATCTGATGAAGATATTCATTTTGTAATTATCTGCATTAATTGTTACTTAGTGGAATAATACAAACATTAAAGGTAAAAAAAGAGTCAAAGAGTTACCATAAATGGAACACTTGCCTAACACTTTGTGCTTGTTTGTTATTTTCTTCATGTGTCACCTTGTTATAGGATCGTAGAATAGCTCACGTGCCTTATCACGCCCTCACTCCCGCAGAGCGGGAAACATACAATGCCCGTCGCCAGCTGCTAGCACATGTAGGAGATATTGCCAGATTAAAAGCAGTGGAGAGAGAGAAGAGAAGAAACTTGGAGGAGGAGAGAGAAGGAATGAGAAGTGAGTTGTTATTCTTCCTCTTCTTCTTTTATTCAACTGAAATAAGTTGTCTATATCAGCAATGTTGTCTCTCATATAAATTTCACTGTCATCACAGCCTCTCCTTCCAAACTTCATCAAAAACTGTCCTGAAATCTATCTGTGCCGAGTGGTAGTTTCAAGTTCTGGAATGCTGGGAGAGGTATGTTGCATAGAGTGGAACTTTCTAAAGCCCGTCTGCTGTGGTGTAATACTGTTTTCACTTTTAGAGTACTATTGTAGTCTGAGGTTGGTGATGCCCTCAGTTATTTGGATGGTAAGACTGACTGGTCTGTAGCTGGAGATATTGAAGCTGTCCTTCCTGGGTGAGAGGTACTATAATTACCTGTCTCCAGAACTGTGGAACTTGTCCTGAAGCCCAGCAGTCATTGTAGATCCGTAGCAGCTTTGCTTTAGCTGTTGTTCCGAGGTTTTTGATCATTGGATTGGATATACTGTCAGTTCCTGATGACTTCCTTATATTTAGCTTCACTGTGGCTAACTGCAGCTCACTAAGTATAATAGGTGCCTCAAATGCAATTTCAATTGTTATTTATTTTTGACTTGTATATTGTCTTTATTTTCTAGCATCTCTTGTATTTTCTGTGAACTGATTTCAATGTTGTTGTCTTTAGCAAAAGAATCTACAGAGAGGTTGGCTGCCTGTTTTCCTGTGATCATGTTTCTATCCTTTTGTAGTATAGTCTTTGAGTTCCACCCAGTACTCTCATCATTAATTTATTTAACTAGCTTCCATAACTTTCTTATGTCTTTTTCAAAGTTCACAGACTTTGTTTTTTTCCTGTGATCATGTTTCTATCCTTGTGTAGTATAGTCTTTGAGTTCCGCCCAGTACTCTCATCATTAATTTATTTAACTAGCTTCCATAACTTTCTTGTGTCTTTTTCAAAGTTCACAGACTTTGTTTTTTTCCTGCCAGCTTTTCCTACTAGTCTGCAGGTTTGTTTGCCCTTACCAGTTTTGTTTTTACATGCTGGTAGTTTTTCTCCTGTTCTTGGTTTGGCTTGGTCTCTGCTTTCTTTGGATGTTTCCACTTCACTATTCCAGTATGCTTTATAATGCTGACAGGTACCTCTAGGTGAGTTGTTATGACACTTATGGGTTTTATACTTTTATCTTGAAGCAATATTTGAGGGTCACAGCCAGGCTTTTGCTTGTGTTACCAGAATGCAACACCGTGGCTTAGACTTTAGTGCCCTTTGATGTTAAATTCATATTTTTATAATGAGTAATAAATACAAGAGCAATAATCATCATGGCAAAGGGATCTTTAGTAAGATGCAAAAGATTCTCACCAATAGGGAAATGGGACTTGCAGTTAGAAAAAGTGTTAAAGTGTCACGTAGAACCTGTGTTATGTGTTATGAGTTATGATTCGAGTTATCTTCACGGCACTCCGGACACCCTCTAAGATATACATCAGCTTCCCGCGATTGATAGTCCCAGTCCTGTCTTGGTTGACAAGACTTCTTGTACGTTCAGTGTGCTTCTCGTGCCTGGCTGTGCCGATCTTAACTTCCAATTCTTGCACTCTTAGCAAAGATGTGGATGTGCTGCTCCCAAAATCCTCCAAACGTCCAACCTCTCTAATGGCGTTAACAATGTCAGCATGATCCATGGGCCGGCTCACTGTAACTATGAACAGTCGGTCACAGAAGTCATACCATTTGGAAACTTCCTATTCCATTCATGCAGAGAAGCAAAATTGCTGTGATTGCCGGCCATTCATCAACCACCGGGTCACCAGTAGTTGACTTTGTCACCTGTCGGGACAGTAGCTGGGTCTGTCTCTTCTGATCGCATCAACACTGCAAGAATCATTTTCATGGCTACTTGGTGGCAAGTAATGCTAAGCCATTTTCTAACCTAGTCAAAATGATAAACAAAAGCTCCCTCTTTCGGGATGCCGGTTAATCGTGACGATTTTTCCCCCCCCCGCAAAATAAGGAGAGAAGGCTGACGAGTCAGCAGGACACTAGATAATGATGATAGTGGTGTTAATGGGGGGAGACTATCTCCCTGTTGACACGCAAGCAGATGCCTTGGAGTACTAAAGTGAATCTTATCAGAACTATTTTTTTGGCCAACACTATGCTGTCAGTGCCAGATGTGGACACTGACATCCTCCAATGAACGTACAATTGTGACAACAGAGATGACATTCCTTAGAAGAGCTGCAGGAGTTTCAAGGACAGACATAATATGAAATCATGAAATCAGACGAATGCTAGGAATAAAGCCAGTCTTACAAGTCATCAATGAACAACAAATAAAGTGGTTTGGACACCTAACAAGAATGCCCTGGCACTATCTGCCACAGCGAGCCACACTAAAATGTTACAACAGGTATATAGTGAGTAAAAGACCTAGGGAAATATGGAATGATGGCATTAAGATCAGTCTTACAGAAATGAACATCAGTCTTAACAGAGACAAATGAGTGTCCCCCCCCCCATCATCCCCCCCCCCCCCCCCCCCCCCCCCCCCCCCCCCCCCCCCCCCCCCCCCCCCCCCCCCCCCCCCCCCCCCCACCCCTGACACTTCGATGAGGTACAAGATGGAAGAGAAAAAGAAGAGGAGGAGGAAGATGTTAGGAGACAGGGGTCTATTCCCCCACCCCCAGATTGGAACCCTGGAACTCAAACTGCTATCGCTGCAATATATGATTGAATTAGATTAAGAGTTTTACTTCTGTTAATTTTGCTTCAGCATAACGACCGTTAAACTCTTTCAGTCCCAGGCAAGTAATAATTAAACTTGTTCCGGGAAGGCTAACTCAGGCAACAAATGCCTGCATAAGTGGGATGTGTCGGCCGAAAGGCACTAATATGGTAGCCATGTTGTTAACATGTACAACACATTTGAGTTATGGAGGAATGCAAAAGAAGAATTAAACTGGTTGATTCCTGAGTATTTGTTACCTTCAGCAATTAATGTTTAGTTGCAGGGCGGTTAAAATAACAACATTAAGAGACAATAGAGGTTAAAGTAACATTTGCAGTAGTAAGGGATATTGTAGCAGATGTATGGAAAATACAGGATTTAGAAAAGTGTAAAACCTAATGATTGTTTATTCAACGGATCAACAATGAATAAAAACAATCCCTACATAGGTAGGAATGAGTTGATTGGCACTAAATGTGTTAAGTCACTGGGTGTCAGTCCATTAGGCAGCTTCTTTTCTTCTTTTGTCAAAATCTGCTTGTGCCGCTAGGCGTCGCAGTCTATCAGATGATCGGCAACCGAGCCAGGGCGCGTTCAGTCGCTTCATATGCCGTGATGTTATGAAGTCTCAAGTTGTCCGTGACTCCTTCAATCCATCTTCTTCTTGGTCTTCCCCTGCCTCTTGGTGTTTCGATTTTCATGTTGTATGCTCTTGATGCTGGCATCGTTGGTTCCATTCTCATTAGGTGACCAAACCATTTCATTCTTTGCTTCTCAATAAATTTAACGATGGGTATGGTTCCAATAGTTCTTGTAATCACATCGTTTCTCACTCGATCTCTTCTGGTTTTATTCGCAGCCATTTCTCAAACATCTAATTTCACAGGTGGTTAGTCTTCTCATCGTGTTCTTTTGTTAATGTCCAAGTCTGACATTGATAACCTAATGTCGGTATAAAGATTGTATTTATAATTTGTCTTTTTATCTCAGCTGGGACAGCAGGGTGTTTTAAAATTGGGGCAAGCTGGTATGCGACATTGTTGGCTTGTTGGATTCTTTGCTCGATCTCTCTGTCTATATTTACCATTGAATGTAAAGATACTTCCCAAGTATTTAAATTCTTGCACTTGTTTTAGGCTGTGATCTAGAATCTTTATGTCGATGGTCTGTTGCTCTCTACTTATGCTCATGACTTCTGTCTTTTCAGTATTGATCTTCATATGATGCTTGAGGCAACTGTCGTGTAGTAGATTTATGTGGTCTTGCAGCTGTTTACATTAGGCAGCATTTCAGAAAAATAAAAAAGTGTAAACTACATTTTTAAAAAATTTTTATTTTTTTTTTATTTCACGTTTGAAAATAATACACTTTTCTGTTGCTATTTTACACAGGCCAAAGTCCAAGTGCAAACTTTGTGTATACTGGTTCTGGAGCAAAAGTCCCTCCAGGTACAAAACCAAAATCTGCATCAAAAGCTGGTCACAGCCAAGTGAAATTTGAATCTTCAAATAAAGAAGAGGCAGAAAGGTATGAAATTCTTCTTTACTGCTTTATAGGAACTCCATAGTGTAGCGGCTAGAAGATGCTCACCTGCAAATCCAAAGCTTGTGGGTTCAAATCAGAATGGAGTTGGACTTTATTTTTATTTTTTTATGATCTTGTCTTCAGATCAACCTAGCCTTAAATAAAATGGGTACCAGTCCTGGAAAGTGAAAGCGACTGGTGGAGAATGGGAGACAGTTGACCATTTTGCATACCTGGAATGCTTAGTCAATAACAAATTATCACTGGACCAAGAAATCAACATCAGGATAGGTACGGCTGCAACAACAATGAGCAGATTAATAGCAACAAAGAGTTTGGGAGAACTGAAAGCTCATGATTACCCAAAAAACTCTTGTCTATCAGGCTTGTGTTCATAGTACTCTGCTTTATGGCAGTGAAACTTGGTCAACTTATTCACACCAGGAAAAATGGCCATACAGCTTTCACATGTGATACCTAAGAAGAATACTTGGCATAAATAGCAAGACAGGATAACAAAAACTGAAGTATTGGAAAGAGCAAGTACCAGAACAGTCACTGAAAGCTCAGACACACTTGGATAATGAAGAATGGTAAAGTCCCCAAGGACATCCTCTATATTAAATTACAGATAGGTAGAAGATGTTTGCAATGGGACATTAATGGTGCAGATATTAAGGTAGATTCATGGTAATAGGAGGTCATAGACCCAGTTGCATGGAGAAGGAAAATCGTGAAGGAAGTAGGAATAAAAAGGAAAATTATATAGGTTCAGAGCTGAGCATCTCAGAAGAGTGGAATACTATCACATACTATCACAAAACATTTTCCAGAAAGCCCATGCTGTAACTGTGGATGATTTTTCTTAACATGAGCAGCCCTTGCTAGTAGCAGGTATCACAACAGTTTTCTCAGTGCTTAGTCTCTGAAGGCTCAGGTGGCAGGGTCACACTTGGAGAATGGTAGAGTCCTTAAGGACATCTTTAATGGTTAATTACAGATATGTAGAAGATATTGATGTCAGCCTCTTCTTCTTTTTCTTCAGCATTCCCAGCCCTTGAGGTTCATTGCTGCAGGTATCACCCGCTTCCATTCATCTCTCTGGTTGGCCTTTTTCATTGCTGCAGGTATAACCAGCCTCAATTCATCTCTCTGGTTGGCCTTTTTCAGCATTCCAAACCCTTGAGGTTCATTGCTGCAGATATTACCCGCCTCAATTCATCTCTCTGGTTGTCCTTTTTCAGCATTCCGAACCCTTGAGGTTCATTGCTGCAGATATCACTCGCCTCCATTCATCTCTCTGGTTGGCCTTCTTCAGCATTCCGAGCCCTTGAGGTTCATTGCTGCAGATATCACCCGCTTCCATTAATCTCTCTGATTGGCCTTTTCAGCGTTCTGAATCTTTGAGGTTCATTGCTGCAGATATCACCCGCTTCCATTCATCTCTCTGGTTGGCCTTCTTCAGCATTCAGAGCCCTTGAGGTTCATCGCTGCACATATCACCTGCTTTCATTCATCTCTCTGGTTGGCCTTCTTCAGCCATTCGAGCCCTTGAGGTTCATTGCTGCAGATATCACCCGCTTCTATTCATCTCTCTGGTTGGCCTTCTTCAGCATTCAGAGCCCTTGAGGTTCATCGCTGCACATATCACCTGCTTTCATTCATCTCTCTGGTTGGCCTTCTTCAGCCATTTGAGCCCTTGAGGTTCATTGCTGCAGATATTACCCGCCTCAATTCATCTCTCTGGTTGGCCTTCTTCAGCCATTCGAGCCCTTGAGGTTCATTGCTGCACATATCACCCGCTTCCATTCATCTCTCTGGATGGCCTTCTCTTTCCATTTGGTGACACTGTTTGCAGGTCTGTCTGGACATTCTTCTTGGTCTGCCTTGTGGTCTACAACCATTCATCTCCTAAGTGTACACAGTTTTCACTTCTCCGTCATCTGACATTCTTTCACTATGCTCCAACCATTTCAGTCTATTAGCTCTCATGATGCCAGTTATCAGTGGTGATTTAAACAGATTTTCGTTTACATCCATCCAAAATCGAGGCTTAGATATTTGTTTCATGATGAGACGAAGTTTTTACAAAGGTGGGGGTGTCAGCCCCACGCTTTAACCCGCAACCTGGAGGACCTCTACTATCAATGATACAGTTATTCATGTAGATTCATGGGAACAGGGAGCCATTGATCATGTTACATGGAGAAAGGAAATCATGAAGGGAATAGAGATAACAGAAATGTATTGCATATAGGTTAAGAACTGAATGACTTTCCGAGCAAGATGGCAGCAGTCATAGTTGTGTTTACTAACTGCCAATAAAAATATATAAAGAAAATGGAATTCATGCAATATTTTTAATTAGTGAGATGCAAAAGTAACAAAAGAAGTTTTTTTTTCAAGATTTTTGCCGGTGCTACGGAGTTTCATGCATCTGAGATGAAACCGTCTTGGAAATACGTTCAACTGTTTATATGGTTTTATCAATCGTCACAGGCTGAAGGATCTACTGAAGATGGGATCCGAGGACTTTTTTGATGTGCAATGAGGATAATCTGCCAAATAACTAACTAACTAACCAACCAACCAACCAACCAACCAACCAACCAACCAACCAACCAACCAACCAACCAACCAACCAACCAACCAACCACCCACCCACCCACCCACCCAACCAACTAACTAACTAACTAACTAACTAACTAACTAACTAACTAACTAACTAACTAACTAACTAACTAACTAACTAACTAACTCAGAACTGAACATCTGAGAAGAATCAAATTCAGTGCATCCTGCCGCCAAAATTGTCCTGAAAGCCATGCTTTGACTGTGGAAGACAAGACTTTTCTCAGTGTCAACAGGCCTTGCTTATCACACTCGCCATGGCCATGGGTTGTGATTCACATGCCTCCTTATAGCAGACTATTGTCCGAAAAGGCAGAAAGTTGCCAGAAAATATTAAACACAAATTCACTACCAGAAAGGAGAGAGAATTAATCTCTTTAATATATTTTATGTTTTCAAGTTTGATTTTCTTTTCCATTTGTTCATTTACGATCACATAGCAAGCAGTCATTTAACTTTTTTCAGTTTCAAACATATGTGACACACACACACACAAAATATTTGTTTACTGGTGTTATTAGTCGTTTTCTTTGATTCAGCAGTACTAAATCAAATAATCCTGGGAAGTCTAACCATGACAGTAAATGCCTGACCAGGACAGTAAATGCCTGACCATGACAGTAAATGCCTGACCTTGACAGTAAATGCCTGACCTTGACAGTAAATGCCTGACCAGGACAGTAAATGCCTGACCTTGACAGTAAATGCCTGACCAGGACAGTAAATGCCTGACCAGGACAGTAAATGCCTGACCTGGACAGTAAATGCCTGACCTTGACAGTAAATGCCTGACCATGACAGTAAATGCCTGACCATGACAGTAAATGCCTGACTTTGACAGTAAATGCCTGAACTTGACAGTAAATGCCTGACCTTGACAGTAAATCCCTGACCAGGACAGTAAATGCCTGACCTTGACAGTAAATGCCTGACCATGACAGTAAATGCCTGACCATGACAGTAAATGCCTGACTTTGACAGTAAATGCCTGACCTTGACAGTAAATGCCTGACCTTGACAGTAAATGCCTGACCTTGACAGTAAATGCCTGACCTTGACAGTAAATCCCTGACCTGGACAGTAAATGCCTGACCTTGACAGTAAATGCCTGACCATGACAGTAAATGCCTGACTATGACAGTAAATGCCTGACTTTGACAGTAAATGCCTGACCTTGACAGTAAATGCCTGACCTTGACAGTAAATGCCTGACCTTGACAGTAAATGCCTGACCTTGACAGTAAATACCTGATCATGACAGTAAATGCCTGACCCTGACAGTAAATGCCTGACCTTGACAGTAAATGCCTGACCTTGACAGTAAATGCCTGACCTTGACAGCAAATGCCTGACCTTGACAGTAAATGCCTGACCTTGACAGTAAATGCCTGACCATGACAGTAAATGCCTGACCATGACAGTAAATGCCTGACCATGACAGTAAATGCCTGACCTTGACAGTAAATGCCTGACCTTGACAGTAAATGCCAGAAGAAGTCGAATGTGTCTGCCAAGAGGTGAAAATATTGCAGCTGTGCTGTAAATAGACACAGTGCAATTACATCTTTGAATGAAAACAGAAGATGAAGTATCATATAATCACTTGACATTAAATGCATGTTGCATATTCTTCGCTGCTGCACATACTCATCACCAACAAATAATGGGTCTGTAACTACATTAATTTTGTCATAAATCTTGCATATCAGTATTCACCATATATTAGGATCGTTCATTTGAAGCCAGTTCGTGCCGCACCACACCTAGTTGCATGCATTGAATATGATCATAGATATGTAACAATACTGACCAGTGAGTAAAAAGAACATGGTTATCATCCTGTGAAGCACAGGTTCTGTTTCTGACCTATGAGAAAATCCCCGAATTGATCCAGAATCAGTCTAGAGAAGCTCAAAAAGCGGTGATTCAGTTTCTTTCATTAAAAGGATATCAGTCAGTAGACATTCGTTGAAGAATGCAGACAGTGTGTGCCTCAGAGACAACAGTTACAGTCTGGTCTGGTCATGAGTGTTTGGGAATGAACACAGGCTCACAAAAAATCTTCCATGGCTGCATTAAGCTCATATTGTTACAGCAGAAAAAAAACTGTCAAAATGTATGCAGCAATTCAGATAAACCATTGTCAAAGCATACGTTCACTAGCAAAAGAATTTGATGCACCGGGTCAGTTCAAAAGGTTATTGTTAAGAAACTGCAATATTGGAAGGTGTGTTTACAGTAGGTACCAAGGATGTTGATGCAGTAAACACTTGAGATGAATAGAAGCGGGTGATACCTGCAGCAATGAACCTCAAGGGCTGGGAATGCTGAAGAAAAAGAAGAAGAGGCTGACCACAATCCCTTTTTTGTGTGTGTGTGTGTGTGGACGGCATTCACAACCTACTTGAGCAATGGGATGCTTGCCTGAATGCCTACGACATCTTTTTCTGACCAACCCGCCATCATTATTTGATTTAAAATGAATTCTTCTTTAATTCTGCCACCCTGTGATGTTTCTTCCATGCTTTTGTAATAAAGTCATTATAACGGGTTTCACTGTCTTTACTGTGATATCTCAGTAATGTCACAAACAACATCAATGATATTCTGAATGGCGCTGTGTTCGTTCTCTGATTACATGCTCTTGAGGCCGCGTTGAGTTCTTTATCTCTAGTTACTTTGTTAACTGTTTATAGAGTCTGTAACTGCCACCTGGCTTCTAGTGCTGTCTTACACTAATGGCTTAATTATTGACTCTAACATCTAAACATTGTTTCTACCTAATGTGACTCTGTTAACCATGGATCCATGTATTTTGTGTGTTGTCTTTGTAACTCAATGTCTTGTTTCATGTCTCTTCTCTAGTGTCTGTCTTCGAGGCGCTATGTGACTGGCTCCTCTCCTCTCCTTCTAGTGTTGAGCTGGCATCTCCACAGCTGTGAGGGTCCATGTTACTAGTCCCTCCTCTTCTGAGTCTGGTAGACTGAAGGATTACCAAAGCAGTTTCTTACTCATTATTTATTCTTAGAAGTTGGAATGCTAGGTATTTGTTTTCTTCTCACTTTGACTGTTTCTAGAATATTCTTGTATGCTAAAACTTATTTACTATGTGCGTTCTCACGTGGGATTTTCTAATTATATCTCAATTGCATCCAATTGCATCATCTTGTTCTGTACCTAAATATAGTCATTAAATTGACAGCTTCCAGAAAGCCAGTACTACTATGTTCTCTTTGATAAGACACGTCAACAAAGACATCATATACTATTTATAGATTTTTCATTTGTAAAATATTTCTCTGTTAATAACAAATGAAGGTCTAGAAAAGAAAAATCAAGGTTACCAAAACTTGTTGATTCTGGTACATATTAGCTTTGCGCAAAATCCTACCTCCTAACAAACAAGTAATGACATCTCCCTGTAACACTGTCCCCTAGTGGAGCATAGGCCTTCACCAGCTGGGGCCATGTTGTTCTATCCTTCACTGTTCCATGCAGCTTACGTCATGTCCTCACTATCTTTTTAACTTCATTCTCTAGCTCCTTCTATGTGTTTTTTTTTATTAGGGCGAGGTTCTGCCTTTATTTCTATGCCTCTGTGGGTCCCGGTTCAAAGTTATCCTAATTATTTTGTTCTCAGGATTTCCTCAACCTGTGTCCCATCCAATGCCAGTATCTTTTCTTCATCTCTGGAACCTGTTTAGTTCTCTCCCAAAGCTCTTTATTATTGATCTGGTCATTAATTTTTATACTGCTAGACTGATGTGTCCATCACCGCTAATTTTTGTCTTTCTACTTGCAATACACTATGTACACGTATAGTCAGAGTAACTGCTGCTTGTGACAATGCTAATGATGTTTATGTTACAGTTTTTCACCCATTATCTTTTGTGCATTTAATTTATTATATTGTCCTTCTTCTTCTTGGAGGTGGAGGTAATTACTCCAGCCTTCCACTAGCTTGAGAACCATCTGGATACACATGCCATGATTGTAACTGACTGACTCATGGGGTATGTTGAGAAAAGTGGAAACAAGTATTCTCTGTGCAGAGTCGCAAGCATCACTTCAGAGGTCCTGGGTAGTTAGTGTCCTTTGAATATTTTCTGCATGTCATGGCTGTGTGTGAGGAAATGAACTGGCAGATAGTTTAGCTGGTTTTGGACCACTTGATGATAAATTGATGCCTGATAAGTTAGGTATGGTAAGGGCCCTTTAGGAGCACGTGAGCAGTGCAGGAGCACCTGATAAGCTAGGTATGGTAAGGGCCCTTTAGGAGCACATGAGCAGTGCAGGAGCACCTGATAAGCTAGGTATGGTAAGGGCCCTTTGGGAGCATGTGAGCAGTGCAAGAACACAAATGTATCATCATGGTGTGAAGAGGATGGAGCAACAAAGAGTGACCTGGAGATGTAGCTGATACTCAGAACACAGAGGTACATACAGTCAGAGGGCTGCTTGTACCATCAGAACTAGAACCATGTGTTCACTGCTGAAGATAGGGATGAAGCACTTATGGGAATGTCCTGATTGCTTTTTGGAATGTCCTGAGTGTCTAAGAGCTGTGATGAGGATTCATAATTCACCTTAACTTAACTTAACTTACAGAAAGCCACTGTTCAAGTACTGCTACGAGTGTTCCCGCAGCGTGGGTGTGCGTCTGACTGCATGCACACGGTGCAAGGGGGTGTACTACTGCAGCAACGCCTGCAAGATGAAAGCCTGGAACACCAGGCATAAAGATGAATGCATTCGAATAACAGGTGAGTTCATCATTATCGTCATCCTCATTATCAGTTCCCCAGGTGGGTTCTGGGGTCCCACTGTGGGAAAAACAAGAATAGATCCACTGCCTACCCAAAAGCATGTCATAAGAATCGACTAACTGGGAACTTGCCTGAAAAACAAGGAAACAACAATCTGCATACAAATAAGACAGATCTGTAAAACAGATGTGCATGCAACACTCAGGTTCTGAAACAAGACTTAAAGTCCAGAGGTGGATGAACAGCCAGAACATTCTTCTGGAGTTACACTGGTGAATGTGAAGAAGATCATTATCAAGTAGCTTGTCCTGTACAGAACTTTGTCCACATTGCAATCTTTTGAAATTCCTCTCTGTCTTAGCCCTCATTGCCTGTTCCTGTTGCTCTCATTTGTATATCTTCTAATCTTGTATCTGTTGCTGCCATTTGGAAATCATTTACTCTTATTTCTGTTGCTGCACAAGCAAATTATCTATTCTTATTTCTGTTGCTGCCACATGTAAATCATCTATCCTTATACTTGTTTGGCAGTGTCTCTATTCTTTATTATCCAAAATGGAATAGTAAAATTAAATTAATCAGTCAAACATGGACCCTTACTACAACTAACGAAGGGAAGATCGTAACAGCAGAGATGAGATGATTTAGGAGAGCTGCTGGTGTGACAAGAAGAAATAAAATCAAGAATGAAGAAATTCGAAGAAGAATAGGACTGAAACCAGTCATACAATTTATTCAGTCAATCAATCAGGTGCCGTCTCCACAATGAAGGTTGGCTGCAATGGATCTCCAACAAACCCTGTCTCTTGCCCTTGATGTACACTCACTCACACTGCTGTTCGTCCATCTCTTGATGATATCCTCCCACTTGTAACGCTGTCTGCCTTTTGCTCGCCTACCTTGAACCTTTCCCTCTAGGATGATCTTTACAATACTGTTATGTCTTTTAATGTGGCCAAAATATTTCACTTGCCTCTTTTTTATTTCACCTAGCAACTCTCTTTTCATTCCCAATTTCCACAGTACCTCTGTATTTGATAGCTTTTGTTTCCATGAAATACGACCTAATCTTCTGTATATCCACATCTCCAAAGAATTGATACGATTTTCCAGTTGTTTGTTCATTGTCCATGTCTCTGTGCCATACAGTAAGGTTGAGAATACATAACATTTGACAATTCTCATTTTTAATGTATGCTTATTTCTTATTAATAAGTCTGATATCCTTTCCATCTAGTCCTATGTTTTGAAGAGCTGCAATTAGTTGTTCATGTTGCACTCTGTCGAAAGCTTTTTTGTAATCTATAAAACATGCATAAATATTTTTCTGAACTTCTATATATTTTTCAGTCAGCATCTTTAGACAAATTATGGCCTCTCGAGTACCACTGTTTTTACGGAATCCAAATTGCTCTTTAGAAACTTCTTTCTCGATTTTATCTTGAATTCTTGCTTGTATTATCTTCAAGAGTAACTTAGTTACGTGACTCATTAGGCTAATAGTTCTGTAATCTTCACAATCAACAGCTTTTGATTTCTTGGGTAGTGTGATAAAAACAGATGTTTTCATGTCCCTGGGAATGTGCCCATAGTTATAAATGTCATTGCATATTTCTGTGATAGTATCAATTCCAAAAGTAGATAATGATTTTAACATTTCTGCAGTTATGTTGTCTGGACCTGCAGCTTTTCCCTGCTTCATCTGTTTAATGGCTTTCTCTACTTCAGACTTTAATCTGTTTGGTCCCTCTTGAATATTATGGATTGGCGGTTTGTCACCTCTGTTGTCCTAAAACAGGTCTTCTGTGTATTCAGTCCATCTTTTTATTATATCTTTCTTATCAACAATAATTTGTCCATCCTTCCCCCTAATACACGCATTTCCTGTTAAATGTTTTTCCTTGTTTGTAAGTTTTCTTATATATGCATGTATTTCCTTGGTTCTGTGTTTTATTTCAAGATCCTCTATTTCTTTGCATTTTAACTGAATCCATGTTTCCTTTGCAGTTCTACACATATTTCGTATTTCTTTGTCTGTTAATGAATATTCTGGAGTGTTTTTTGCTTTCTTCCTTTGTGACATTTTGTTAATAATTTCCTCAGTCATCCATACTTGATTTTTCTTGTTTTCTTTCACTGGTAAGATGGCATTAGCTGTTTCTATACTAGTTTTGAAACATTCCAATTTTGTATTAATTTTGTCCTCTGGATTCTCCCGTCGATATTGTTCCATGCTTTCAACTATTAATCTGTCATATTTATTTTTAACCTCCACTAGGTACTGCTGGCTTATTTCTGGCTGTTTCAAAGCTGATATGCCTATTTGGGGTGACCTTTGCGTTTTTATTTCTGCTTTTTTAAGTTTAATTCATTTTTATTACCACAGGGTTGTGATCTGAATTTATATCCGCACCTGGGTATGTTTTGGCGTTCTTTGTGTTGTTTTTGAATCTGTTTCTAATCATTACATAGTCAATTTGGTTTCTATTTATATCTCCTGGACTCTTCCACGTAAACAGTTTTCTAGGTGGATGTTGAAAAAATGTATTACAGATAATGAGTTGGTTCTCTTCGCAAAACTGTATCAATCTGTCTCCTCTGTCATTCCTTGATCCCATGCCAAATTGCCTTCAATATTTTTGTGCTTCTTTTTCCCCACTTTTGCATTCAGGTCTCCCATAACTATTAAGACCTCTGATGATTTTACAACTTTCAGTGTTTGTTGTAGTTCTTCATAATATTCTTCAAGCTGTTCATCACTGAAGTCAGTTGTTGGTGCATATGTCTGTATTATTGCAATATCAAAAGGTCTTGCCTTGATCTTGATCAATATAATTCTGTATTGTGAGCCCAGAACCCGCTAATAAACTTCTCTAAATTTCTTTTTATCAAGAATCCTACTCCACGTTCATGATGTTCTCCTCCAGAATTAATAAATATGTAATCATCTCTCTTTAGGCAGCTAGCTTCTGTCCATCTTGTTTCTGATACACCCAAAATATATAAATTCATATTCTTTGCCTCAGAAATTAAACAGTCAAATTTTCCAACTTGATATAACGTTCTAACATTCCATGTGCCAATACAAAGACATCTCTTTCTACTTTTCAGATATGTGTTGTCAGAATGTGCCCTTTCAGAAGAATTTAAGGCGCACTCGTCATTATGCTCTACCCTAGTCAACAGAGGATTTGTCTCTTCCCTGTTTGTATTTACAACAGGCATTACTCCAGGGGGCCAAGATGTGCCTGCATCGCTTTTTCTAACTTGTTGTGCTTCCATTACTGTCTTTGGGTGCTACGTGGTAAGGTCCCAATCTTTTCCACGATGGCCAGCCATGTTTTCCTTCGTGTCCCAACATGCCTCATGTGTGCCACACACTTTGCTGTTTCGCTTTGCAAGCCGTTGATCTATATAATTAGATTAGTATCCCTTAGTAGGATATTACTCCCACTTCACTCATGTAGTTTAGCCAGTCAGCCAAGACTGTTGCCCGTGGTGTGGCCACCGCCGTACACAAGCGGTATTCGTGGAGCCATACATGAGCTAGGTAAAGAGATGAGAACCAAATAGGATCCTGGACTATCCATACGGATATGGCTGCCACTCACTGTGAGGTACTATCCCTCTCTCTTTACCCTACACCACCATACAATTTATTAAAGAACAACAAATGAGATGGTTTGGCCAATTGACGAGAATATCCTGGTACCAACTGCCACAGAGAGCCATGCTAAAGAAATATAATGAAAACAGATCAAGGGAAAGACCACACAAGATATGGAGCGATGATTTTTTTTTTTCGCAAAACATAGAAAGAAGACTGACAAGTCAGCAAGACACTAGATTTTTGTCTGTCAGAGACAAAATAAAATCCTCACCTGCACAGCCGTAGCGACAGCACTAGCCATGTGGCCATAAATCCTCAGGCTAAAAGACCCCCCTGCCTACACCGCAAAAGTGGTAATAGAGGCAAATATTGGCATATTTTGGCCCCATTTTTGACATGCATCAAAGAGAAACAGTGTTCTATTATCTCCATTTTTAAAACAGTAAAGTGGTAAAACCTATAGAAGAAATTCATCAGCAAATGAAGATCCAGTAATGTGATGCATGTCTGTCAGTCCAGCTTGTATTTTTAATTGCAAAAAGAATATGTTTCATTTTATTTTTTAAGCTCGATCCAGAAGCCCCAGTGCAAAGAGCAAGAAAGAAGTTCCAGGTTCTGCAACTGCAGCAAGCAGGGGAAAAGATATCAAAGGTTCTAAAATTAACGTGAGTGGTCTGCTCTTTTAACACATGCCATTTATTGTTGGTAAACTATTTCATCCTGTGAAACGCCACTTTTGCTAGGGATTTTTATATTTAACTATTTTTGTGCATCTTTGATTTGCTGCTATCAGGGTACCCAAATACTTGAATGCATTGACTTGCTTCAGACAAGTCCCATTCACTTTTGATGCTGGATTCTTGAGAATACACACACTGTGGAAATAGAGGTGGAGACAGTGTTGTGTGTTGATTAAGGCTTTCTCGCTGTAAGTTAGTAAGTCAGTTAGTTGGCTAGCTGGTTAGTTAGTTAATCTAATTGTGTTGAGTCAGTATATGGCTAGCTAGTTAGTTAATTTAATTGTGTTGAGTCAGTTAGTTGGCTAGCTAATTAGTTAGTTGGTTTATTTAATTGTGTTGAGTCAGTTAGTTGGCTAGCTGGTTAGCTAGCGAATTTAATTGTGTTGAATCAGTTAGTTGGCTAGCTGGTTATTTATTTAATTTAATTGTGTTGAGTCAGTTATTTGGCTAGCTGGTTATTTATTTTATTTAATTGTGTTGAGTCAGTTAGTTGGCTAGCTGGTTAGCTAGCGAATTTAATTGTGTTGAATCAGTTAGTTGGCTAGCTGGTTATTTATTTAATTTAATTGTGTTGAGTCAGTTATTTGGCTAGCTGGTTAGCTAGCGAATTTAATTGTGTTGAGTTAGTTAGTTAGCTAGCTGGTTGTTAGTTAATTTAATTGTATTGAGTTAGTTAGTTGGCTATCTAATTAGTTAGTTAGTTAATGTAATTGTGTTGAGTGAGTTAGTTAGCTAGCTGGTTAGTTAGTTAATTTAATTGTGTTGAGTCAGTTAGTTGGCTAACTAGTTAGTTAGTTAATTTAATTGTGTTAAGTGAGTTAATTGGCTAGTTAGTTAGTTAGTTAATTTAATTGTGTTGAGTCAGTTAGTTGGCTAGCTAGTTAGTTAGTTAGTGAATTTAATTGTGTTGAGTGAGTTAGTTAGCTAGCTAGCTAGTTAGTCAGTTAGTTGGCTAGCTGGTTAGTTAGTTAATTTAATTGTGTTGAGTTAGTTAGCTAGCTAGTTAGTTAGTTAAAGTAATTTGAGTTAGTTAGCTAGCTAGTTAGTTAGTTAGTTAGTTAGTTAGTTAGTTAGTTAGTTAGTTAGTTAGTTAGTTAGTTAGTTAGTTAGTTAGTTAGTTAGTTAGTTAGTTAGTTAGTTAGTTAGTTAGTTAGTTAGTTAGTTAGTTAGTTAGTTAGTTAGTTAGTTAGTTAGTTAGTTAGTTAGTTAGTTAGTTAGTTAGTTAGTTAGTTAGTTAGTTAGTTAAGGAGCTAGCTAGTTAGTTAGTTTGTTAATTTCACTGTGTTGAGTTAGTTAGTTAGCTAGCTAGTTAGTTACATTTTTTTTGAGTTAGTTAGTTAGTTAGTTTGTTAGTTAATAATTAGCTAGCTAGCTAGTTAGTTAGCTATCTAGTTAGTAAGTTGACAGATCATCATCATTGCACATTGAATCATTCGTTGTGTAAGTGCTCGTTTATCTCCTCCTCAGTCAATCCAACAGCATATAATGGCTAATGACACCATTTCTGTGCTGGTTAATTCTTCTTCTTTGATTTCCTGCATAGTATTCTTGTCTGGCCTCACCCCTTTCACTTCCAGACTTCCAATCAACAATAGCAGTGGACAGCAGTGATTTTTCATAAGCAGTTTATTTTCACAGAAAGATGGATAATTTCATCTCTCTTTGCAGGAAAGTAGAGGTGCTGAACCACACATGGTGGTACACCAGGACCGTAGTTTCTGCCGGTCAGGACTTATTCACACCTCTTCATGTCCATCCCAGAAACAGGCTGACCTCCTTCTTCTTCTTCTTTGATCACCATCTGTAAGCTCCAGCAGAAAGTCCTGTTTGTTCGTCCATTTGAACATTGGCTTTGTGTCAGGGCCTGACTTTTGCGTGTGTATCCATTTTACTGGCTTATTTGTGTGCAGTTGGTTGTTCCTTGCCAGTGGGGCAGATGTACTCCAGTTAGTCGACTCCACCGATGTGCTTTTTGGGGAGGCAGTGGGTGCGTTTTTGTTTTCCCCACAATGGGGCCCCGGAACCAACACGGGGGAGAAGCAGGCTCACAATAGGGTGCTTGGCCAGTATAGACAGGAATGTTCTTCAAATTCAGACTGCATATGCCTGATGCACTTACTTACTTTAAACCAAAAGTCTGCACCCAAATAAGCCAGGTCTGCAAAACAGACCTGCACCCAAAACTGAAGTCCTGGAACAAAACCAGAAGGGGACGAAGACCAGAACTGGTGCTGTTCAAGTTTCCAGGCCCAGGATTAGAGTAATTTTCCTAGCCATTCATGCCTCCTTAGGTCGCTGGACCTCTCCAATGTTGTGGGGCAGTCATATTTTCCTTATTGTGAATTGTTTGACCGTTGCCTCTTTTTTGTCTTCTCACCGTTCACTTGTGTGATTATTTTCACGTTCTGCTACCTGTGCGACAATTTGGTAGTATCAGAACAGCGATATTTTTCTATTCCTGCACTCCTTGCAACTGCTTACTTTCTCTCGGGAAGGAGGGGGTGCCATTGCCAACGAAGGTAGAAATACAAAAACATCCCAGTTTTGATAGCCAAGAATCGTCGCACCTGGAGCATTTTCCCCTTCATATTTCTTAGTTGTACACAGGCTTCGCTCTGAAATAGACTCACAACAACACAACCTACCACACACATTACATACGCTGAGCGAACACCAAACCAAGCCATATCATAACCCCCCACCACCCCACACACAACATAGGAGAGGCCGGCTACCCAAGGAAGCATAGAAGGCAAGGGAAATTACTCTAAACCTAGGCCTGGAAACATGCACAGGACCCCAGAACTTGCTGCCGCAGTTTACAGCCGGTGAACGTGAAAAAGAAAGATCAGTTCTCTCACATGTAGTTATTATTACCAGGTTGCACTTGACTCATTGTGTTTTACTGCTATAAAATGTTAGCTTTCAGATAAGGACGTTTCTAGTGCTTCGGTTTGTTCTTTGCAGGTCCAGTTCAAGGGTCTCACCAAAGATTTGGAGGATGGCAAAATACAAGCCAGTCATAAGTTCCGAACTGGAAGCCCGCCAAATTATGAATATGTTTACGTGGATAATTACAGCCATAATTAGGATAGTAACAAAAAAAACAATTATTTTTACAAGTATTTTTTTTTTTTGAAGCACTGTGCTGAGCTTCTTCAGACTCAGACTTGAGTTTAAAGAAAGAAGGGAGCTTTTATGGGTTACTAACCGTGTGCCATGATGTTGATTTCTTGTTCAAACTTCAAACTTCATTTCTCTGGTTTTACAAAGGTGAATTAGAAACAAACCTGCCAAAACTGTCTGTATTTACCATTTTGTGTGGTGTAGGCAGGGAGTCTTTGAGCCACATGACTAGTGCTGTTACCATGGACTGTGCAGATTGGGATTTTATTTTACCCTTGATAATATTTTTAAAATCCTCAGCATTACCGAGGATTTGAACCAAAAGAGAGCTCTGCATTTTAAATCATTCAGCCATCAACTGTGGATTAGAACTGTTAGTTTTTGTGTCATTTCACAATAGTGGATTAGAAATGATGTCAGTTTCTATGTAATTTCACAAAAGTGGATTAGAAATTATGTCAGTTTCTATGTTATTTCACTATAGTAGATTAGAAATTATGTCAGTTTCTATGTTATTTCACAATAGTGGATTAGAAATGATGTCAGTTTCTATGTTATTTCACAATAGTTGATTAGAAATGATGTCAGTTTCTATGTTATTTCACTATAGTGGATTGGAAACTATGTCAGTTTCTGTGTTATTTCACAATAGTGGATTAGAAGGCATGTCACCTTCTGTGGTCATTCACAATAATGGAAATGGATGGGAATTTATGTCATTTTTTGTTATTCCTAGTATTTAAGAGAGATTTACAAAAGAGTTTCAGACAATGAAATAAGGTGCAGACCTGATAAGGAGAACTGACCAGGAACCCAATAAATGGTTCATATTATCAGAAATCCCTCTTATTCCGATCAGAGTTCAAGCAAGCAAAATTGCCGGGATAAACAAATTGTTCTTCACAACAGAAATTCACCACATTCGAGATCACCTTAAAACCATCTGTTGATCTCATGAAAAGGCTTCCGTAGAAGAATTTGAAAAATCATTATTCATGTATTGTATAGTTATTATACAGTTATCATTTGCTGTAATGTTACTGTTAAATTTAATTTCATCTCTCTTTGCAGGAAAGTAGAGGTGCTGAACCACACATGGTGGTACACCAGGACCGTAGTTTCTGCCGGTCAGGACTTATTCACACCTCTTCATGTCCATCCCAGAAACAGGCTGACCTCCTTCTTCTTCTTCTTTGATCACCATCTGTAAGCTCCAGCAGAAAGTCCTGTTTGTTCGTCCATTTGAACATTGGCTTTGTGTCAGGGCCTGACTTTTGCGTGTGTATCCATTTTACTGGCTTATTTGTGTGCAGTTGGTTGTTCCTTGCCAGTGGGGCAGATGTACTCCAGTTAGTCGACTCCACCGATGTGCTTTTTGGGGAGGCAGTGGGTGCGTTTTTGTTTTCCCCACAATGGGCCCCGGAACCAACACGGGGAGAAGCAGGCTCACAATAGGGTGCTTGGCCAGTATAGACAGGAATGTTCTTCAAATTCAGACTGCATATGCCTGATGCACTTACTTACTTTAAACCAAAAGTCTGCACCCAAATAAGCCAGGTCTGCAAAACAGACCTGCACCCAAAACTGAAGTCCTGGAACAAAACCAGAAGGGGACGAAGAACCAGAACTGGTGCTGTTCAAGTTTCCAGGCCCAGGATTAGAGTAATTTTCCTAGCCATTCATGCCTCCTTAGGTCGCTGGACCTCTCCAATGTTGTGGGGCAGTCATATTTTCCTTATTGTGAATTGTTTGACCGTTGCCTCTTTTTTGTCTTCTCACCGTTCACTTGTGTGATTATTTTCACGTTCTGCTACCTGTGCGACAATTTGGTAGTATCAGAACAGCGATATTTTTCTATTCCTGCACTCCTTGCAACTGCTTACTTTCTCTCGGGAAGGAGGGGGTGCCATTGCCAACGAAGGTAGAAATACAAAAACATCCCAGTTTTGATAGCCAAGAATCGTCGCACCTGGAGCATTTCCCCCTTCATATTTCTTAGTTGTACACAGGCTTCGCTCTGAAATAGACTCACAACAACACAACCTACCACACACATTACATACGCTGAGCGAACACCAAACCAAGCCATATCATAACCCCCCACCACCCCACACACAACATAGGAGAGGTCCGGCTACCCAAGGAAGCATAGAAGGCAAGGGAAATTACTCTAAACCTAGGCCTGGAAACATGCACAGGACCCCAGAACTTGCTGCCGCAGTTTACAGCCGGTGAACGTGAAAAAGAAAGATCAGTTCTCTCACATGTAGTTATTATTACCAGGTTGCACTTGACTCATTGTGTTTTACTGCTATAAAATGTTAGCTTTCAGATAAGGACGTTTCTAGTGCTTCGGTTTGTTCTTTGCAGGTCCAGTTCAAGGGTCTCACCAAAGATTTGGAGGATGGCAAAATACAAGCCAGTCATAAGTTCCGAACTGGAAGCCCGCCAAATTATGAATATGTTTACGTGGATAATTACAGCCATAATTAGGATAGTAACAAAAAAAACAATTATTTTTACAAGTATTTTTTTTTTTGAAGCACTGTGCTGAGCTTCTTCAGACTCAGACTTGAGTTTAAAGAAAGAAGGGAGCTTTTATGGGTTACTAACCGTGTGCCATGATGTTGATTTCTTGTTCAAACTTCAAACTTCATTTCTCTGGTTTTACAAAGGTGAATTAGAAACAAACCTGCCAAAACTGTCTGTATTTACCATTTTGTGTGGTGTAGGCAGGGAGTCTTTGAGCCACATGACTAGTGCTGTTACCATGGACTGTGCAGATTGGGATTTTATTTTACCCTTGATAATATTTTTAAAATCCTCAGCATTACCGAGGATTCGAACCAAAAGAGAGCTCTGCATTTTAAATCATTCAGCCATCAACTGTGGATTAGAACTGTTAGTTTTTGTGTCATTTCACAATAGTGGATTAGAAATGATGTCAGTTTCTATGTAATTTCACAAAAGTGGATTAGAAATTATGTCAGTTTCTATGTTATTTCACTATAGTAGATTAGAAATTATGTCAGTTTCTATGTTATTTCACAATAGTGGATTAGAAATGATGTCAGTTTCTATGTTATTTCACAATAGTTGATTAGAAATGATGTCAGTTTCTATGTTATTTCACTATAGTGGATTGGAAACTATGTCAGTTTCTGTGTTATTTCACAATAGTGGATTAGAAGGCATGTCACCTTCTGTGGTCATTCACAATAATGGAAATGGATGGGAATTTATGTCATTTTTTGTTATTCCTAGTATTTAAGAGAGATTTACAAAAGAGTTTTCAGACAATGAAATAAGGTGCAGACCTGATAAGGAGAACTGACCAGGAACCCAATAAATGGTTCATATTATCAGAAATCCCTCTTATTCCGATCAGAGTTCAAGCAAGCAAAATTGCCGGGATAAACAAATTGTTCTTCACAACAGAAATTCACCACATTCGAGATCACCTTAAAACCATCTGTTGATCTCATGAAAAGGCTTCCGTAGAAGAATTTGAAAAATCATTATTCATGTATTGTATAGTTATTATACAGTTATCATTTGCTGTAATGTTACTGTTAAATTTTCCCCCAACTAGTTAGCATCCTTTGGATATTTTCTCCAGGTCATGCCGTTTGTAATGGGGTGAATTCCCAGGGAAATCCCAGAGAGTTCCTAATTGAGGGGACAAGGTCAGATGGCCAGAGAAACAACAGAAAAGTGAGGGAAGCATGTCTTTATCCCATGTTGTGTGAACAGAGGTACGGGAAAAGCATGAGACGGAAATGGAAAGTTTGAACCAAGAGAGGATAGGAAATCAGTTGATGTTTGGACGCGGATGTGTGCGGTCGAGTACATAGGAACGACTGTGAAAAATGCGGACTGCTTGACCACGTGTGGTTGTTTTGAATGCTGAGAGACATGGCAGTGTCAGTGTGAATGAATGTCAACCGACTACAAGATTCAGCTGTGTGGAATTTGCAAGTGCAAGATGCTGGTCTAAACGATATGTACAGTCAGAACGGTAATTACATCTAGATTCGAGTTATGAGGTTGTGGAAGCAGTATTTATAAATGGGCGAGTATATCATCAATGAGAATACAGAACAGTGACCGGGCAGTGCAGTTGTTGGATCGGCCAATAAGATGGATAACTGCCGATGGGCGTGTTTGTCATCTGATGTGTTCATACTAACTTTTTATAACAAAGAACGAAAATACAAAAGTGTGAAGACTGCAGACAAACCCTAGAGGGAGCCCAACATTGCACCGGTGTATTGGGAAATGAGCAGATGGATAGACCAGCCGGTTCTGCACCACTTGGTGCTGAACTGATGTATGACAAGCTAGATATTGTGAGGGCCCGTTGGGAGCGAGTGAACAGTGCAAAGGCACAGACAGATCATTACGTTCTGAGGAGAATTGTACGCTCGACACTCAGGGAAAAGGCGAGACAGATATACACTCAGACAGTTACTGGTACTATCGGAATTTTAACTCTTTGCTTGCTGCTGAAGATGGGGATGAAGCGCTTATGGGGGTGTCCTGAGTGCTGTGATGTCAATTCTAAATTCAATATTCAACATTTTTATCCTTTGCTGTGATGTTATTGTTAACTTCTTTTCTTTACTCAACTGTTGTATCCTTTAAAATTCTGGTGTGGATATTTTAGATTGTAATAATATATTTGGCTGTTTACTGTTTTTTGTAATAGTGTAAAAGTAAAGGACTTTTTCATGCCTTGGGTATATAGGGCTAGACCTGTAATTTACAGACTAAACGGCACTCAGTGGGTGATGTGGCCAACATCACGCCAACAGCCGCCTTTACTTCCCAGGACTTTACCTGGTACCCACTCAAGACTGGGTTGACCTGGGAGCCAATGTCATTTTTTTTAAAACCCTGCCTCCGGCAAGACCTGAACACATGATCTTCGGATCCGCAGGTGAATGCCTAGCTGTTACACCAGGGCGACTCCTATTATAATAATGTATTTTAGTATTCATTATAATAATGTTTTTCAGTGTTAATTATAATAATGTATTTTAGTGTTAATTATAATAATGTATTTTAGTGTTCATTATAATAATGTATTTTAGTGTTCATTATAATAATGTATTTTAGTGTTAATTATAATAATGTATTTTAGTGTTTATTATAATAATGTATTTTAGTGTTAATTATAATAACGTATTTAAGTGTTCATTATAATAATGTATTTTAGTGTTAATTATAATAATGTATTTTAGTGTTCATTATAATAATGTATTTTAGTGTTAATTATAATAATGTATTTCAGTGTTAATTATAAGAATGTATTTCAGTGTTAATTATAAGAATGTATTCAACTGTCAAAGTTGAAAGTGTGAAATTGTATTATGTTTATAATTGTAAAGTGAATAATTATTAGCTTTAATGTGAATGATAATTTTTAAATGGATATTTTAAACTTCAGCTTTAAAAATTGTGATCATTAGTTTGCTTTGTTATTGTAAAGCAAATGTTTATAAGCTTTAATATATTTTATATTATTTTTATTAATATCTTGTCGTCCCCTTGTGGGATGCTGTTTTTAGCTATTTTGAAGCCCCATCCTGGCTTTTGCTGGGGGTCCTAAATATAGCCGGTCCTGAAATATGGCCAAACGGCTGAACAAGGTTTCCGGGAAATCTTCCATCCGCATGGTGGCACTTTGTGTTTATCGTTTGTGTGATATCCTGGTGGGGTACAACTTACATACATACATACATACATACATTATATTGCTCAGCCTATCTGTAACTACGAAAATCTTTTACTTCTTCTCTTCCTTCATTCACCTCATCAGAGTGTAAAGACGAGATAAAACGATGTTCTATATGCTTTTTCTGATGCGTTATATAAGTTGATCTATATTTCATTTCATTTGATGTGTTGGGAAATGAGCAGGCAGATACACTGACCGGTTCTGCACCACTTGGTGGTGAACTGATGTATGACAAGCTGGGAGCGAGTGAACAGTGCCGAGCCACAGATAAATCATTACGGTCTGAGGAGAATGGCACTGCGAGGAATTACAAGGGGATCTGGCCAATGCTCAACACTCAGGGGAAAGGCGAGATGGATATACAATCAGACAGTTACTGGTACCATCGGAATTTTAACTCTTCTCTTGCTGCTGAAGATGGGGACGGAGCGCTTATGGGGGTGACCCGGGTGCTGTGATGTTGATTCTCAATTCAACATTCAAAACGTCATTAAGAACAGAACAGAAGCAAGATGGCGGCGTCGCCACTGCCGTTAACCACAACAAATTGATTCTGTTGTTCTTTTTACTAACATGAAGTAATTTTCCCGTGGTTTCCCTGTCTGCAGGATCCTGGCCAATGCTACAGAGCTACGTGCACTGTGCTGAGACCCTCCTGTGTAAGCACAAAGTGTCATGTGTTTGAGCTGTTAGCGTAAAAAACACTTGAAGACATACCTAGAGTGTACTATGGTCTAGACTTTACTGGTATCAGTGAATTCAACTGGATATGGTAGTTTTTAATTCAAATGAATATCGTAGTTTTGAATTCAACTGGATATGGTAGTTTTGAATTCAATTAGATATCGTAGTTTTGAATTCAACTGGATATGGTAGTTTTGAATTCAATTAGATATCGTAGTTTTGAATTCAACTGGATATGGTAGTTTTGAATTCAATTAGATATCGTAGTTTTGAATTCAACTGGATATGGTAGTTTTGAATTCAATTAGATATCGTAGTTTTGAATTCAAATGAATATCGTAGTTTTGAATTCAATTAGATATCGTAGTTTTGAATTCAACTGGATATCGTAGTTTTGAAATCAACTGGATATCGTAGTTTTGAATTCAACTGGATATAGTAGTTTATTATATCAGTTTTCACAGGTTTATTTGTAAAAAGTCTTAATAGCCAAATACAATATCCCACAGTTTTGATTTGTCATTTTTTTTTTTTTTAATAAATCTGGATTAACTTTTATCGATTTCCAGTTGACTTCATTATTGTTGTCGATATGTCTTCATCTATCAAATCAGGTGACTTTTCATTTATTACATTACTTGAATTTGTATCAGCAAGTACATCATCATTTGACATCAATAAAGATCTTCTGAAGTATGGTTTAAGCATATTCACATGAATAATTTTCAATCTTCATCAATTTTGATTTCATAATCAACATTATAAATGTTCCTGTAACTACAAATGGATCTGATTGTTACATACATAATTGGACTTTTTGGCAACGTAACAACAAAGGAATTTGCATGAATAAAATCAAGCATTTCCCTAATGATGGATGAGTGTTTTGGGCAGAGTGAAAATTTTGTTTGGCTGTCGGTGGTTTTCACTAAAATGAATACCAGTTTTGTTTTAAATCCAACATCCCCCTCCCTCCCCCCCCCCCCCCCCCCCCCAATAATCAAGAAGACTCTGAAACCATCCTGCGTATTTGTTTATACATTTAATATTATTTCAAAAATAGATTCATTAACCATTCCGCATATTATTATAATGCTCTTAAACAAGAATAGCCCCTTTCCTTAAGCCCCTCTCCCTCCTCCCCCCCCCCCCCCCACTTCCCACCCTTCCAGGTACTTTTTTTTGCCTAGAAAATATGTATAATGGCTAGGTGGGGATGAGGGAGGCTAAGGCTCCCCACCCCTAGGGTTTTCTATGTCGGTGTCCCTGTTTTCTAGTTCCCTTCTCCGTTTCCTTTTGTCTGCCTTTCTTCCATGATTCTGTGGGCTCAAGTGCACAGACTTTCTAGTTATATTGTTTTCAGTTTTTTCTTAGCATGTGTCCTAACTTACTTTCATAAAGGTTGTCGCATGTGGATCGTGCACTAAAAAATATAAATTTTGACTAGGCAAATAAGACGTCATAAGCGTTACGTATTGTTGTTAGGTGATTGAATCTTTAAGGATTCGCAGTCGAGAAGTCCAAGGAGGCGGACAATGATGTCCTAGTATGGCTCATCCTAAAGGAAGATTTACCCTGGGATCCCACAGATAAATTTAGCTGGTTGCTGGGGCATTACTGCCATTTCTGCAGGAAGCAGGATGATTTAACACTGATGCTTTAACTCAGCGGGACTGCTGGATAATTATGAAGTAATGATGTAGTCGTGTTCAACAGCATTGGACTGCATACTGACTGGTTGGAGAAACCGTTAATGTGTGAAGGTTGAGCTGCTGACCTATAGAGACATTGTGAAGTAAAAGTGTATATGATTAGATATGGAATCTAATTTTCATCAAGAGTGACTGTGAGGACATTAGGAGTGATTTGCTATTTGATAATGTCGGTGAGTTTCTTTGTATTTATTCATGTTCGCTTGCAATGTCAACACGGAACTTCTTCTTCTTCTTCTTCGCATTCGCTGGCTGTAAACTCTGGCAGAAAAGTTCTGGTTGTTCGCCCACTTCTGGACTCTAGTCCTGTTCTAAAGACTGAGTATTGTGTGTACATCCATAACAGGTCTGAGTTAATTGCATGCACACTGTTGGTTCCTTGGCTCTCAGACAGATGTACTCCGACTTCGAAGGAAAATCCCAATTAGTCGACTCTTACGACATGCTTTTGGGCAGGCAGTGGGTATATTCTTGTTTTCCCCACAATGGGGCCCCGGAACCCATACGGGGAAACACGGAACTCATAATACACCTTTGGGTACATGTTACTTCCTGGTGTTGTTCAGTCGGACAAATTAACACATTTGAAATGGATTTTTGCTGTTGTCTACAGTTTCAATTGCCTCTGTTAGACCTTGTCCATCTTTCAATGCGAAAATCATGCTGTACTGTTTTCCCTAGACTTTGCTTGATAAAATGAACTAATTTATTTTCAAGTTGTGTTGATTCATTGCCTTGAATTGTGATCATACCTCCACGCACTCATTATAACACCCCACCCCCCTCCCCTTTCCCCTTTTCCACATGTCACAGCCGTTACTAAGTTCCCGAGTCCATTCCTTCTTAAAAATAAATAGTCCAAATAAACACCAACTGTCTATCTATAATAAGTTTAATAACTTGTTCATCTGTCTCGATAATGATTTTTTTTTAACTCCATGTTTTTTTTTTCATTATTCTCAAACACACAAAAAACCACATGGTGGTTTTGTAAGCTGTGAAATCATGACAATTCTTGACATCTTAAAGAAGGTATTTGCCACTGCTTCCCTTCTTGACACTGAAAATACTGTTGGGATGACCATAGCCATTGTCACTGTAGTGTGATCCTCTAAGAATCCACATCATAGCACGCAGGACATTCCCATAAGCGTTCTGTCCCCATTTTCAGCAGCCAGCGCAGAGTTCTAGTTTCGATGTACCAGTAGCAGTCTGTCTGGCTCCTCCACTGAGTGTTGGGCATAACTTTTTGCCGCACCTATTATCTTCACACCATTTGTTCTTCAGGATCTATGTGTGCCTCCGCACTGTTTACTGGATCCCAAAAGGCCCCTACAACATCTAGCTTGTCATGAATTAATTTACCTCCTTTCTTCTTCTCGTTCACCAGCTGTACACTCTGGCGGAAAGTTCTGGTTGCTCGTCCACTACTGAACTGCAGTCCTGCTCCAGAACCTGAATGTTGCGTGTGCATCAGTTTTACAGATCCCATTCTCTTGAATACAGACTGTTGGTTCCTTGCCTCTCCGGCAGATTCACTCCGACTTCAAAGGAAGCTCCCCAATTAGTCGACTCTTACGACATGCTTTTGGGGAGGCAGTGGGTCTATTCTTGTTTTCCCCACAATGGGACCCGGAACCCACATGGGGGATTAATTTACCAACAGGTGGTGCAGAACCAACCAGTCTCTCTGCCTGTTTATTTCTCAACACACTGGCATGGAGAAAATATCTAAAGGACTCTAACTACCCGGGACCTCTGAAGCGATATCCAGTGCCTACCGTTGGGGACCTGGGACCATGACCAACAACTATTTGTCGGCTGCCCTCAAGCTTAGTCGATCACCTGATTCTATGGTTTCAGTGACACTGACAGGAACGCTGAACAGGTGTACACACTGTCAGTAAATCCATGGTTGTGCTGCCTGTTCTCGAGGTATGGTGTCAACAACGACTGATGACCCAACGATACGTAGTGTTCGGGATGATGAATTAACATTTGTTATTCTGTTTTATTAATATAAACACACAACAAACTAACATAAAAATAAATAACAAAAAATTTTAATATCTGCTCTTATAAAATCTCATCATCATCAAGTGTCTTACTGACTGGCGGTGGCGATCATGCCTCTCTACAAACTGCGATCCTCAACTGCATGTAATCAGTTCGTATGTTGACAACCCTACATAGTGAGACGAAAGGCTGTCAAGAATCGTCGCGCGTTGTCTTCCTCTGTCTCTCTTTCCACAGATCTTTTCAGTTGTCACAACATGTTCCAGTTTCCTTTTTCTCATAACATCACCGAAATGTGATGCTGTCTTTTTCTGCTACTTTTAACAAGTGTATATAAAATCATAATAGTGGGAAACTTTGAAAGCGACCTAGCAAACTAGGTAGGCAGTGATACAAATGGGAGGAAAACATCACGGAACAGACGAACAGCAGTTTCGGAGAGTGTACATCCAGTGTGAAAGATACAGCCTGGTGTGTGGACAAATAACTGATTTGAAAAAAAAAATTGGATTAACCGTGACGTCATGTAATTTCATTATTCCGTCTGTGACAAAGTGACCAAAACCACATTTAAATAAATAGTCAGCGGTAAGAAAAATTAGCTAGTTATTTGCTCTGTTTGTATTTATTGATAACTTCCCTTTGCATAAATGTACACCTTTTCTCGATTGAGACATTTCAAGACTGACATGTTTGTTTAGCAATGTATGACATCATTAGAGCTGGTCTAGGACTTCATTCCCCTGGATATTTCTGTTTTTTTAATGTGAGACTGACCTAGATTGAACATTATTTCTACTCCTTCTTCTGTTCTAGTTTTTTGTGTGGAGAATTTCAGAGAATTATTATAAACCGCATTATTATAAACCAAAATAAGAGGGCATTTAAAAAAAAATTGGATGGGCTTTTCTCAGCATACTTTAAATGGAGTTAAGTCTCTTGACTGATGCAAGTCAAAAATCTATTTAGTGGCTAAAATTTACTTTACTTTAATATAGCTGAAGAGGTCAGAATTGTTTCTCTGGCATGTTCAAAGGGTAGCATGTGGTTACAGTTACTGCCCTTGCTTGTCATGAAGTGGTCAAAGTTGAAATCCAGAGCAAAGGCAAGAGTATATTTGCTTTCCAGTGTTGCTTTTGAATCGACCCAGCTTCACAGAAATGGGCATTATTAAATTTTGTGGGATGGGAGTGTAGTAAGGATTGTTTTAACTGGTGTTACAACCTCATTGCATAGCATGTGTGAATATCATAACACCTTTGCACTTTTCCCTAGGTGAATGTTAAAAAAAAATTGGGTTTTGACGCATAGAGAATTCCCCCCATCTCCACCTCAGAAAATACTTTTAAACAAACCACAATTTTACACAGGTAACTTATAAAATGTTTGAAAATTAATTATCTACATTGTTAATATTTTTGATTTGAAATATATAAAGGGAGTAATCAATAAACAAGAACAGAAGCAAACATTAAATGGTATGTGTTTCTTGGGCCTAATACAAATATGTATCCAGTAACTCATCCCATGACCCTTGCCACTGAGGCTTCATGGAAAATGTGAATGAAGTTAACCTGACTTTAAAGGAAAAAAGCTATTGGATATACAAGATAACCTCTCTAAATGCTGTATCTGGTTAATATATTCACATTAGCGCAGTCAATAGGAGGCTGGCTTTCAAATCCAGCTGCGACTCGCTGCAGCCACGGTCGGTGTACGAAACCGGGCGGTTTCCAGGGTTTACCCAGCCTCTAGGAAATGGGTACCAGAGTGACACTCTGGGGTAAATTGAGGAACGTCGTTGTAGCTACAGAGTTACCTGCGAACGGCGACACAGACAGATAGTTTCTTATCAGCTGTCCGTACTGGTGGCAGAGCACTTATGGTTTACAACCGTGTGCAATGACGCTGGTTCACATCTCCTAAAAAACAAACATTCTTGACTCCAGTTGTAATCATCATCTGCATGTGCCGTGCCAAGGAAAGTGGCCAGCTTGGTTGGTGGACAGAGGAATCCAGTGTGCAGCTCTGACATTTATATAAACATGAACCCTAGATACTTGGCCAGCGTGTGGTGCATTCCCTGACAGCATACATCAGATTGTAGTAATGACAGCAAAGACTGTGTCAATCTGTAGATTGTCCTGATATATGTGGCAATCTGTACATTGTTGTAATATATGTGGCAATCTGTATATCGCCGTAATATCTGTCACAGTCTGTAGATTTTCCTGATATCTGTGGCAATCTGTAGATTGTCCTGATATCTGTGGCAGTCTGTAGATTGTCCTGATATCTATGGCAATCTGTAGATTGTCCTGATATCTGTGGCAGTCTGTAGATTGTCCTGATATCTGTGGCAATCTGTAGATTGTCCTGATATCTGTGGCAGTCTGTAGATTGTCCTGATATCTGTGGCAGTCTGTAGATTGTCCAAATATCTCTGGCAGTCTGTAGATTGTCCTGATATCTCTGGCAGTCTGTAGATTGTCCTGATATCTCTGGCAGTCTGTAGATTGTCCTGATATCTGTGGCAGTCTGTAGATTGTCCTGATATCTGTGGCAGTCTGTAGATTGTCCAAATATCTCTCGCAGTCTGTAGATTGTCTTAATATCTGTGGCAGTCTGTAGATTGTCCAAATATCTCTGGCAGTCTGTAGATTGTCTTAATCTCTGTGGAAAATCTGTACCAGGACCCTTGTGGATGTTCTACTGTATTTTACCGGTCACGGGAGGCAAGGACACGTAAGGCCAAAATCCTAAAAACATCTGAAAGTGGAACGAAACAAATGATACTAAATTAATAAAATGAACTCCATGCAAATATTTGTTTTTATTAACAAATTGCACTGTTGCGCTGTTGCAGAGAAAAAGGTGGCAGATTTATTTACTTGTCGTCGTCTTTTTTCGTCCGCCCTTAAAATGATGGTTGGCACGTTGTGTTCTTCACAGTTAGTCTGCGATATCTAAACCTTTTATCTCAATACATTATATTTCAACAGAGCCCTTTACGACATGCTTGTCGCCAGACAATGGGAAGGGCAGCACCACAAAGAAATGTCAGCCTCTTTATCATGTGTCCATAGAGAGAGAGTGGGGCTGTTCAAGGGACTTAATCATTATTTAAGTGTGCAATAATAATAAGTATTATTATTATGGCAAATAAATGTAAAAATGCACTCTATTTGAAATAATACGAAATGTACCAATTTTTCTTTCGTCCACATTCTACTTTGTGCCGCAGATTAGCTTGGTATCCGAACTAGGGCACGCTCGGTTCCCTGTGATGTTATGGAGTCTCACAATATCGCTGACTCATTCAACCCATCTTTTTATTTTTTTTAGTTGTCATATACCTCTTGATGTTTCTATTTTATTGTTGCACGCTCTCGTTGCTGGCCTTGTTGGATTTCGTCTAAATGGTCATATTATTTCAGTCTCTCTTGTTCAACTGATTTAATTACATGTGAGGTTGTTCCTCTTCCTTCTTCTCCTTCTCCTCCTTCTACTCCTTTTTCTTCTTTATCTTCTTCTTCTTCTTCATCCGTCATCTGTAAGCTCAGGCGAACAGTTCTGGTTGTTCGTCCATTTAAATTTTGGCTTTGTGTCAGGGCCTGAGCTTTGCGTGTACATCCGTTTTACTTGTTTATTGGTGTGCAGTTGTTTGTTCCTTGTTACTCTGGCAGATGTAGTCCGACTTCGAAGGGAGACCCCAACTAGTCAACTCTTGCGACATGCTTCTTTTGGAGGGGGCGGGTGGCGGGAGTATCAGTGAGACTTTCTTGTTTGCCCCACAAGGGGGCCCCAAAATCCACATGGGGAAGGTGTTATTCCTATAGTTCTTCGTTTTCCATATGATCTCTTCTATAAATCAACAACAACAACGAATCAAATAATTTAAAAGAGAACATGTGTACGCGTGGTTAGAGGGGCCAATTATCAACCTTGAAAACTTTCTAGAAGTTTGAGATTTAAGGTTTTAAACAACAGATCAACATCATGGCACACAGGTAGTAACCCGTAAGTGCTATGTTCTTCTTCTAACTCAAGTCTGAGACTGAAGAAGCTCAGCACAGAGCACAGGCTCTGTATCACCGGCGAGGATCCTGAAATAATTTAGTTAGATTTTTAACTTCAAATTTTGCCTTGGCAGCGCCACTAGGCAACTTTTTTGATTTCCTACTGCCAAGGGATTTTTTATTGCGCAACAATGCACACGGGCGTCAGATCTCACTACACAGAGACCGGGGGAATTACTAGAAGTCCAAGTCCACGTGGAAAAAAAAATCCCAGCCCTTAGCAGTGATGAACCCGAAACCTCTAGCACTCGAGGCGGACACAATACATCGAGACCACGCAGTCCCCTGCTCATCCCCACTAACAGTTACTGGGAGAGTAGAGCGGGATTTAAAAAAAAGGGGGGGGGGGGTGTGAGCCTGAGCTCACTTTTTCTGCCACGAGTGGATAGTGGATCTATTATTTATTTCCAAAATGAGACACGGGAGCCCATGTAGAAAGTCGAGGTTATAATAGCAGCCAAGGACTGGTACGGGTTAATGTTGAATGTTGTATTAAAAATGGACATCACAGCACTCGGGACACTCCCATTAGTCCCCATCTTCAGCAGCAAGTGAAGAGTTCAAGTCCTGATGGTATATCCGTCTCATACTTTCCCTGAGTGTTGAGCGTCTGCCAGATCCACTGGTAACTCCTCGCAGCGCCATTCTTCTTAGACCATACTCGCTCCCAAAGGGCCCTCACAATATCTAACTTGTCATACATCAGTTCGCCACCAAGTAGTGCAAAAACGAACCAGTTTGTCTCTCTGTTCGTTTCCTAACACACTAGCATCACCTGAAGATAATATCGTAAGGACCCTAACTACCCGGGACTTCTGAAGCGATACTTGTCACTCTGCGCAGAACCTATCTGTCCCCACTTTTCTCGACTGCCCTACTTCAGCTTCATCACAACGATATACCCAACGATATCGGACAGTCCTTGCATCCATGGTTGAATCTCCATAAACATTTTTCCTACGTTTGTGGATTGCGAATTGGTATCTCACCTTCAGCGATGAGAAATTCTGGATCATTGCTTTGTTTTAACTGAATGTCCCTGTAAGCCTTTTTTAAAGCATTACAGTGGCGCCATCTGTCACTGAGGTTGGCAAAGATATACAGTGCAGCAGAGTTTGAGGAATCCTGGTAAATTTATAAATTGCACACAGAAGCAGTATTTACATAGATTTTTTAAAAGATATGAGACATTACTTTTAACCGTCCTTCGTAGGATTTGTAAACCTACTCACCTTCAACTTGGGCTTTCTTTGTAGAAACACGTAACGCGTGTGCAGTCTAGACAATAATTAAAACAAACTTTGAGTATTTTCACTGATTTTCATTATTTCCTAACATATTATCATGAATACCTTAATATAGTATAATGATGACCTTAATATAGTATCAATATGACCTTAACATAGCATCACTACGACCGTAATATAGTATCATAATCACCTTAATATAGTATCATAATGACCATAATTTAGTTTCATGATGACCTTTATATAGTATCATGATGACCTTAATATAGTATCATTATGACCTTACTATAGCATCACTATGACCTTATTATAGTATCATAATCCCCTTAATATAGTTTAATGATGACTTTTATATAGTATCATGATGACCTTTATATAGTATCATAATCCCCTTAATATAGTTTAATGATGACTTTTATATAGTATCATGATGACCTTTATATAGTATCATAATCCCCTTAATATAGTTTAATGATGACTTTTATATAGTATCATGATGACCTTTATATAGTATCATAATCCCCTTAATATAGTTTAATGATGACTTTTATATAGTATCATGATGTCCTTTATATAGTATCATAATCCCCTTAATATAGTTTAATGATGACTTTTATATAGTATCATGATGACCTTTATATAGTATCATAATCCCCTTAATATAGTTTAATGATGACTTTTATATAGTATCATGATGACCTTTATATAGTATCATAATCCCTTAAATATAGTTTAATGATGACTTTTATATAGTATCATGATGACCTTTATATAGTATCATAATCCCCTTAATATAGTTTAATGATGACTTTTATATAGTATCATGATGACCTTTATATAGTATCATAATCCCCTTAATATAGTTTTAATGATGACTTTTATATAGTATCATGATGACCTTTATTTATAGTATCATAATCCCCTTAATATAGTTTTAATGATGACTTTTATATAGTATCATGATGACCTTTATATAGTATCATAATCCCCTTAATATAGTTTTAATGATGACTTTTATATAGTATCATGATGACCTTTATATAGTATCATAATCCCCTTAATATAGTTTAATGATGACTTTTATATAGTATCATGATGACCTTTATATAGTATCATAATCCCCTTAATATAGTTTAATGATGACCTTTATATAGTATCATGATGACCTTTATATAGTATCATAATGACCTTAATATGGTAGCTGTCGTGATGTAGCGGATGGGCGCTTGTCTACAGAACTGAAAATCGTGGATTTAGGTCCTGACGCAGTCGGACTTTTTTTTTTTTTTTTGAGAAATGACGGCTCCCAGCCTTAAATGGGTACCAGGTAAGGTCCTGGGAAGCAAAGGCGACCGATGTGACCACATCACCCACCAACTGATCTATAAAATATAGGTCTAGCCCTGCATACGTCTAAAGGCGTGGAAAAGGGCCCTTTTTTATTTTTAATACCCTAATATATTATCATCATTACCTTAATATATTATCAGTATTATCTTAATATATTATCATCATTATCATAATACAATATCATCATAACCTTAATATATTATCAGTATTATCCTAATATATTATCATCATTATCTTAATATCTCAACATCATTACCTTAATGTATCAACATCATTACTTTAATGTATTATCATCATTACCCTAATATATTTTCATCATTATCTTCAGATATTATCACCATTATCTTGATATTTTTTTTTTATATTAATATGTTTTTATCACTATCTTAATATTTTATCATTTCCTTTATATATTAACATCATTATCATAATATATTATCATCATTATCTTAAAATATTATCATCATTTTCTTTATATATTAACATCATTATCCTAATATATTATCATCACTATCTTAATATATTGTCATAATTATCTTCATATATTAACATCACTATCCTAATATATTATCAGCATTATCTTAATGTATCAAAACATTGCCTAAATATAGTATCATCATTATATTTATATATTATCATCACAATCTTAAGATATAACCATTATCCTCATATATTTTCATCATTAATATACTATCATCATTATCTTATTATATTATAATCATTATCCTCATATACTTTCATCGTTATCTTAATATATTATCATCACTGAGGGGCTCAAATATCTACCTCGCACCTCCCCACCCCCCCCCCCTCATTTTTGTTTTTAGTGGGGACGCTCTGAGCAATATTTTTTAGGAGGCTGGACCCACTTAATAATTCCCCCCCCCCTGCCCCCTCTCCCCCCCCCCCCCCCCCCCCGCCCACTTGAACATTTTATTGCTTCAAATTGCTTGTATTATTATGCTTATTTGCTATTTCGGACTTACAGCCATATGTTAAAACTGAATGCAAGTAGCAAGCAAGAATTCTTGATGACTAGCTAGTGTCATAAAATAAGGAGATGTTTATACTCACGTGAACAATATTCCCAAGTAAGCTCCAATACCCGTGAAGACATGCCACCAAGCATGACATTCAAAAAGCATGCCTGATGACTCTGCCAGTGTGTGCTTTCGCAGATATCTGCATATAACAAACCTTATGTAAGATTTTATTTAAACAAACAAATCAGCGTTCCAAGGAGACAATCTACATTCTACATTTTTGGATGACGTTATGTAATTCGTTTTTCAAATTTGTTCTGCAGACCTAGTGTAGTGAGACTATACAAACTATTGGTATTGTCTATCTTCTTATACGGATACAACATTTGAACTCTCAAAGTGGATTCAGGCTTTTAAACATAAATTTTATTGACGAATTTTACACATTAGCCATTTAGAATAAAGAACTAATATGTAGGAGACAAAACAGCAATCTGCAGGACATCAGGAGCCCCTCTTGGCAGTGGTGAAATGTCGCAAGCTAGCTTGGTTCGAGCACGTGGTGAGACGTGATTTGATTGAAAAGACTACAGTATACTTCAATGAACATTGGGGAGGCAGTCGAAGAAGAGAGGGTAAAAAAGAACCTAAATAACCACATCAAGGAATATATACTTCTAAATTATTATACATTTGTTCTACATGAGGAAGACAGGCAAAGATGGCTGGTTTTGTGTGCTAGTGCTTCTATGGATACACCTCCACGACCCTAACGGGTCAAGAGTTATGTTGTTTTACGAGGGGAAGTCACAAATGGTTGTTTAAAAAAAAAAAGTAAAGAAGCTAACAAATTGACGTTAATATTTTTAACATACACTGTACTTTTTTTTTCAAAATAATTTCCAAGAACAATGATGCACTTGTCCCATTGTTTTATCAGCCCTCCAAAACCTGCTTCATAGAACTGCGTGCTTTGTTTTCTAAATCATATTTCCACTTTACTTCTGATTCAGTCGCGAAATGTCTCCCGCAAAGGTGAGTTTTCAGTGGACCTAAAATGTCGAAATCGCTAGGCAGAATGACTAGGTCTGATTTCAAAAACAATCGTAGAACGTCCTTGAGAAAAATAGTTTTTTACCCAGCTATGCACTGCTTTACGGGATTAACATTTGTCAACATAAACAAGAAGCATTTCCTAATAAATGTCCTTTGCAGACAGACCCCCCCCCCCCCCCCCCCCCCACCCGGGCAAAAAAAAAACGCACAACAGCAAGTTATTCTTTGAGGGTACACTACATAAGTATAGCTGCGCTTTTGTTTCTGTGTTGCAAATGTGCATGCAACACCTAGCGCCACCTAACGAACGGAGACATAAAGTTCGATGTTGCTGTAACCTAGTGACACCTTTAGAAACCACCAACTACATTTTCCTCCCATCCCATAACTATTTGTGACTTACTTTTTGACTTCCCCTCATATGTTAACCCAAACTGTGGAGATGTCACATAAATATAAGTTTGTGCGTGGATGTGCTGAGAAAAATATCTTTCTTCAACTCAGAACAAAATAAACGGGTGTTTCAAGTGAAACATACCTTAACTGGTGACAATATACATTGTCAATGTTCCACAGCAGAAATCCCAGAAGGTAGCAGCCGAGACCACATAGAAACAGGTACTTATTGCAGTCCATTGTTCTAGGAGGATGTATAACATATCTAATTTTTTTTTTTTAAACGAAAGTTAAATGCATTCTAAAACAAAAGTCTGGGGAAAATGAAAAAAAAATTGGGATGAATTCAAAAGGGGCGAAGAAATAAGAAAAATGTCTGGGCAACCACTAGTATCAACAGTTATAAGACAGAAAAGAGGGCGCTACACTGGAGACATCCTGAGACTAAACCAGCACATAATCACCAAACAGGCATTAAAATGGGAAATAAAGGAATTGAGGAGGCGAAGACGTCCAAAGAAACCCTAAAAAAGGTTGGCGAGAGAGACCGAAGCTCCTAGAATGGATTATTTTCATGATGTTAAACGGATTGCAAGGAAAGAACAGGATCTAGAAATAGACTGCGAAACCTTCTTCTTTTTCTTCTTCTTCTTCTTCTTCTTCTTCTTCTTCTTCTTCTTCTTCTTCTTCTTCTTCTTCTTCTTCTTCTTTTTCTTCTTTTTCTTCTTCTTCTTCTTCTTCTTCTTCTTCTTCTTCTTCTTCTTCTTCTTCTTCTTCTTCTTCTTCTTCTTCTTCTTCTTCTTCTTCTTCTTCTTCTTCTTCTTCTTCTTCTTCTTCTTCTTCTTCTCCTCCTCCTCCTTTTTATTCTTCTCTACTTTCTTCTTTATCATCAGGGAAGGCTCGCTCATGGGCCACTCAAACATCCAAAACCTACAACAGATTGCAACAAACCGCCATGCATCTATAGTCATGACCTCTGCCCTATGTGCCGCACTCGACACAAGAGGAAAGACTAACTAACTAACTAACTTTCTTCTTCATCATCTTTTTAAATACAACATATCAAAGCAAAACTTATGGCCAAGAGAGACACTGAAGGAAGCCAAACCTTACGCGTTGCTAAGTGAACTACAAAAGACAGGCAAGTTCATACGAGAGACAGCACCGCAGATAAGGATAATTTATTTCAAGCGAAGGAAAGAAGAGGATAATCTGCTTATCCGTTGCGAGTCAGACTCGTAATCCAAAGTACCGCGATCGTAACCCACTGCTGGCTGCGTGGATTTGTATCTTGGTATGGGGCGTCGCAGGTCGACCCAGCCTAAAATGGGTACCAGGATGGATTTCCTGGGGAAGTAAAGACGGCCGGCGTAATGCTGACCACATCACCCACCTAATGCCGATGGTCTGTAAATATGGGTACTCTTCCCATATGCCCGATGCGCCCAAGGCGTAGAAAGGGATATTTACATACTTAATCTGCTTATCGTCTGCTGGTACAAAGACACTCGTGTAATTTATTTAGTCTAAGCTGCCATAACCTTTACTATCTACTGCAGCTAACACCATGACCTCCCCGCAACATTTACGTTTCGTATGTGTATGTGCGTCATGGATGTGTGGGTGGGTAGGTGTGATTGTGTCTTGGTGGATGGTATCATGTGTGAAGCGGTAAAGCTGCATGTGTTTTATGATTGAGTCCGTGTAATCTCTGTCCGTATCTCTGTGTGTGCACGCGGCTGTTAGCTTGTGTTCCTACAGACAAAGGGACCATTTTCTACACCTTCGGACGTATTGGGAATATAGGGCTAGATCTATATTTTATAGACCAATCGGCACTTGGTGGGTGATGTGGTCAGCATCAAGCCGGTCGCTTTTACTTCCCTAGTACGTTGCCATGGTACTCATTTTAGGCTGGGTTGACCTGGGAGCGAAGGTAATTTTTGAAAAAAAGTTCACGACTTTCCGATCTGTATTCGAGTGTCCAGCCAATACACCACGGCGGCTCTCTCCCACTCAGATCATTCTCAGTGCACACTGCACATTCTGAACCAATGTACACATTTCTAATAATGCATATTATTTTAGCTGGTATGGCATAGTGCAATTCTATGTAAGCTGCCTTCTTGAAATCAATACAATTCGGGCTGAGAGATTGTTGCTTCTCAGTGTGTTCTTCTAGTCTCAGGGTAATTATTTGATCCAGACAACGTCGAAAACCAGCCTGTTCTGTTCTCAAGGCTTTATCAACTGTCGCATTTATTCTATTGATCTATTTATTCTATCCTTTGCAAAAGGTTTTTGACATAACAGATAATAAGGTAATTCCTCTCCGATTATCGGTCGTTTAGATTACCTTTTTGGGGGATTTTCGCAGTTATTCCTTTCTTTCATTTTTTTTGGGACTGTTTCCTCTTCCCATATTTTGTTGAACAGTTCTAGCACTTCTTGGATAATTGTCTGATCCTGTCAGCATTTCTGCTGTAATATTACCATCACCTGCCGTCTTTTATTTGCAAGAGAAGCTAATACCTTTCTGATTTTCGTAACAAAAATCTGCCCCTCATGTATAAGGAGCGTGGTCTTTTTTGTTTGTTCTTGAAACTTTATTAAGTCTAAAATCCCCCGAAGAGTTCCTTGGCCCCGTTGTGGGGGGAAACAAGAAAAAAAAAAAAAAAAACACTGCCTTCCCACAAGCATGTCGTAATAGTCGACTAATTGGGAGCTCCCTTTGAAATCGGAATACATCTGCCAGAGAGGCAAGGATCCAACAGTCTGCATGCAAATAAGTCAGACGGATGTGCGCGCAATACTCAGGTTCTGGAACCGAACTAGATTCCAGAAGTGGACCAAAAATCAGAACTTTCCGCCGATGAACGCGAACAAGAAGAATAAAAAGATTAAGTCTAGTGGGTCAGACTTGTTTAAGGTCTCCTTGAAATGTTCTGCCCATCTTTTTCTCTGCTCTGCATCACATGTTAGCATTGTGCCATCCTTGCTTTGATTGGACCACCATGTGGTTTGAATGTCCCAGTTGTTGTTTTACTGTAGTGTAAAGTATTCTTCTAGTTCCAGCCTTGGCTAGCGGCTGGCGGAGCGGTTAGAACGTTAGGCTCTCAAACGGGGGACCCGGGTTCGAATCCTCGGTAAGGCTGGGAATTTTTAATGTTGGGGGCAAAATAAAATCCTCACCTGCACAGTCGTGGCGACAACACTAGCCATGCGGCCATAAATCCTTAGGCTCCAAGAACCCCCCCCCCCCACCCCCCTTTCCTTTGACTAAACCTCAGAACTGGTATAATAAAGGCAGTAATTGGCATTGGCCGTGACTACTTGTCCCCTTATTTAGCCAATTTATCAACATATGCTTTATTGTCTTTTCTTGAAACACTTTTGGGTTATCTTCCAAATAACGGTCCCAAATTGTCGAGGCCAAAAATATACCCTAACAGGGCCTCAGTCACATGTCCATTTTCAGACTTCCACCACCGCGTAGAGTTTGGATTGGGGCTAAACTACATGGCTGGGACTCACGAGCAAATAAAATGAAGGAAGCTGCAGGAGATGCGGTATCTGCTCGTGAGTCCCAGCCATGTAGTTTAGCCCCAATCCCCGCCACGCGTAGCGGCGTGGGAGATACCAATCGGCGGTGACGGTAGTCGCCGGAAGTTCGCAATTGACATGTGACTGAGGCTCTGTTAGGGTATATTTTTCGGCCTCGATAATTTGGGACCGTTATTCGGAAGATGTTGGCTCTGTAGCTCTGTCGATGAGAACGCTTCGTAATGCCGGGATGCCGGGTTCGATCCCAGCTGCGGGCCATGCGCCTTGCGTTGGTTTCGACAGTGGTATCAAGAAAGCCGACCGTCCAGAAAGCAATGGCAAATTACTGGACGTAAATTTGCCTAGAAAAACCACAGAACAGCCAAGGGCTGTTGGTTCTGCAACGTCCTGTGAGGGATACGCAACTAACCTATTCGGAAGATCGCCCACTTTTGTACTTCTTTCTCTTCCAATAGTCTTCTCTAGCTCTTATTTCCTCTAGTGTTGTTTTAGCGTTAGATATCGCAAGTTTTGCTGCCTTTCTACATGAGTATAAGCTCAATTTCATATTATTTCAATCACGTATTTATTTGCAATTAACCATATAATAATTAGTATTATAATCGCCTACTTAAATAAGGCTTACGTCCCTTGATTCTCGCTCCAGTTTATAAATGGGATAGATAAGCCTGGCTCTCCCCTCCACCCTCGGTGATTACTTTACAGTGACGTCCCTGTGACATATGGCTTAAACAAACACAAATGAGACGAACACACTTACAGCACCATTCTGATATGTAACAATATCACCAACGTGTTCATTACACCGTAGGCTATCTGCAACATAGTCAACAGTAGTTGGAAATTGTTAGAGAGAATGCCATTGTAACGTCATAATTTAACATTCAGTTCTGGGTACTTTACTTTCGATTCAGTCCAAACAAAGGAAATCCAAAAATTCACGAGATATTTTAGGAGTGATGGGTTTGGAGTTATGGTTAGGGTTCGCTAGAAATGGTGGTGCTGGAGTGTACATAGAATTCCCAGATGGTACTAGGGATAAGTCCAGCATACCAACCGGAAAGTACTGCCATAACTGTGATGCAGAAACTCAGGCTATCAAGATAGCAACAGAGAAACTGCTAAATACCAATCTTGGCTCCCAGTATGTAGTAATGCTGACAGATGCAAAATCAGTACTTGAAGCACTTCAGTCTAGGAAACTACCAGAATTACAAACACTGCTGACACAACTTAGCCTTCAGCAAAGAGTTTTAATGCAGTGGATACCATCATATTGTGGAGTGCCTGGAAATGAGAAAGCTGATCAACTGGCAGGAGAAGGTGCAACACAAGTGCAGCCGGATGTACCAGTCACATACCACCAAAAGAAAAGAATAATTAAATCAATCAGGAAACCACCAGCCCCAGCACAAGACGACTATTTTATTATGGACAGATCAGAACAAGTCATTATCCTCCGCCTCAGAACAGGACACAACCGATTACGTAACCACATGTACACAAAATTCAAGATAGGCGTATCAGCCATGTGCACCTGTGGAAATGTACCCCAGACAGCAGAGCATGTACTCTAGGACTGCACCGAATTTGACACATTAAGGCAAACATTTTGGCCAGAAAGAACAACAGTGGAACGTAAACTCTATGGACCACTAAATGAATTAACAACAACAGTGAAATTTATACAAGAGACAAAATTGTTGATATAGACAACTTATTTCAGGCTAACGAAAGAAGAAGAGAAAGAAGGGTTTGTGGGTGTCTCTGACAAAGGTCCTAACCCTAACCCATAACACCCCTAGAATATTGCACTTTTCCGGGAACTCCGGGATTTCTTTTTCGGGGTGAGTTGAAAATAAAGTTTTGAAAGGGCACGTTATTTTGTGGTTCACAGCTAGGATGCTATATCACTGCCTTTTGGTCAGTTAGTCAGTAGCATGTCCTTTGCAGAACCTTGCACCCGTAACAACCCTCCGGAAAACTTCTCCATCATAAGCAAGATGTCCCGCGTCCGATACACCTATCTGGAGATCATCGCCACATCGTGCACCTACCTTCTCTTTGGCCATCCTCTTCCTCTCTTTCCCGCATATACTCTGAATGAGAAAGGAACCTATCAGACAGTAGGAATAACACTGTGCAGCAGAAAATAAAATGATTTGTAAACCACAAATTATTGTTCTCTCTTTCGCGAAGTTTCAAGTTAACTCGAAATATTTAAATTTCCTGTGTTTTATCTCCTTTAATTTCTATCATGGCTGTTATGGGTTGGTAGCTGTTGTGACTGCATTCTAATGAGATGACCAAATCATTTGATTTTCTGCGGCACAGTGTTCTTTCCACAGTCCACAGTTGGCGGGCTTTCATCTGGCATCTCAACTCACATGTGCAGGCCAGCCTTTCATAATGCATGGGGGTTCATGGCAAAGGTGAATGGAAGTCGCTTAGTGCAACAAAGCCTGGCGTATGCTATCACAACTTCTAGTTTGAGAATGGAGGTGGAGGCAGTCACTGCTGCATTCCGCTGGCTTGAGAATCAGTTGTACACATAAGCCGTCATTGTAACTGACTCACAGAGCATGCTAAAAAAGGTGGAGACAAGCATGCTCCGTGCAGAGTGGCAAGCATCATTTCAAAGATCCCGGGTAGTTAGCATTCTTTAGATATTTTCTCCATGTCATGCCGGTGTATTGGGAAATGAGCAGGCAGATAGACTACCGGCTCTGCACCACTTGGTGGTGAACTGATGTATGACAAACTGGATGTTGTGAGGGCCCTTTGGGGAGCGAGTGGACAGTGCCAAGGCACAGACAGATCATTACGGTCTAAAGAAAAAAAGCACTTAGGGAAAAGGCGAGACGGATATACAATCAGACAGTTACTGGTACCATCTGAATTTCAACTCTTCGCTTGCTGCTGAAAATGGGGACGGAGCGCTTATGGTGGTGTCCGGACGCTATGATGTCGATTCTTAATTCAACATTCAATATTTTTGATAATGTCCAAAATTGCCACTGGTAGCACAGTGTTGGTATAAATATAATGTTTATAATCTGTTTCTCAAGCGGCATGAAGATGATTACATGTCTAAATATCAATATCCGTTGGTATATAAGTACACTTTGCCCTTTCGAATCTTGTTTTCATTTTTTAATCTGTTTCTTCATCCTCCCGTTCACAGGCTGTAAACTCTGGTGGAAATTTATGGCTGTTCGTCCACTTGTAGACTTTAGTCTTGCTCTAGAACCTGGATGTCCCGTGCAAATCCTTATACAGATCTGACTCACCTGTATGCAGACTGTTAATCCGAAGCCTCTCAGGCAGAGGCACTCAGACTTCGAAAGAAACTCCTAATTAGTCGGAAACCTCTAATCAGTCGACTCATACGACATGCTTGTTAGGGAGGTAGTGGGGCTATTCTAACCCCCCCCCCCCCTTTTTTCCAAAAGTAGTACCCGGGAACTCACACAGGAAATTTTCTAAAATATTCTGTAGTGTTCAGAATTATTATTAGCCATGGTCTTAATTCACTATAAGAGGTTTGTGATTTGAAGTCTGAACAACTGATCAACATCATGGCACACGGGTTGTAACCCATAAGTCTAAAATGTTCGACTGTCCTGTGACGTCATCTGGGGTAGGATATTAATAAAGCACCGAAAATTGTAAACTGGGTGAGAGAAATCAGACGTAGACATTTGATGGCTTTAGAAAGGTCATGAGACGGAATGCATTCGATAATTTTGTGACAACCGCTAAGACTGACGGGGAAAGGGCAAGATGAAGACACACAAATAAATGGTTGACTTGGTCATACGTCAGCGTCTGTGGCTTAGGCGATGCGAGCGCGCTTCGTAATTCTGGGGTGCCGGGTTCCATCCCAGCTGCGGGCCTTGAGCCTTGCGTTGGTTTCGACAGTGGTATCGAGAAGCTGACCGTCCAGAAAGCAATGGCAAACTACTGGACGTAAATTTGCCTAAAAAACCACAATAGCCAAAAAATGCTGGGGTTGGTTCTGCAACGTCCTGTAAAGGATACGCAACTAACTTTTAAACTTGGTCATGCAGCTGATGCTACACAAGCGCACAAGCCAGGTATGTGGTTCTGGCGATCGTGTGCCATCGAGAAACATGACAGTTTATTCAAAGGTGGCATGATGATGGTGAGCCCTCGGAGAATATCATCATCATGTGCCCTGCCAACTGACGTAGGCGCTCATGCCACAGATCACGATCTTTGGTTGCCTGGAACAGCTCTCTTGATGATATCCCACCATGCCATCGTTTCAGCCCATTTAACATCATCTCTCCTGGTCTGCCTCTACCCCTTTTTGATCGTTTTACTGATCTTTCCAGTTGTCACGATATTCTCCACTGTCTCTCAACTCATTATGTGGCCAAAGAACAGTGTTTGTCTCTTTCTCATTCAGAAAATATACGTATCAATAATAATGAAACAGGCGGGTACGTACCTGTAAAAACAGGGGTACCTCAATCAGAACGTAAACCTGAAATAACAAATAAGTGTGCAGATGGGATGTGTATGTTTTGTGGGTCAGGATTCCCAGCATCAAGATAATTTTGTTATGGCATTCAAGTGAACACACGTCTCGCAGTCAATTGCCCCATTCCATGGTAGATCCTGTGAAATCCTTCAGTTATCACACGTGGAATACGGTGCAGCATCTCTCTCTCTCTCTCTCTCTCTCTCTCTCTCTCTCTCTCTCTCTCTCTCTCTCTCTCTCTCTCTCTCTCTCTCAAAGTTCAAAGTTGATGAAAATAAAGTTCTTTCCTTCGTTCACTGCTAGTATGTCTGTGTATCTCTCTCTTTATGCGTATGTTTTGTCCTGGATGTGTGTCTCTGTGTGTGTATTTTCCCCTCTCTCTGTGTTTCCTTCTCTCTCTCTCTCTCACTCTCTCTCTCTCTCTCTCTCTCTCTCTCTCTCTCTCTCTCTCTCTCTCTCTCTCTCTCTCTCTCTCTTTACGAGTGTATGTTGTGGCGACCCTTTAATACAGTTCCTAGTGTTGTCGCGACCCTTTAATACAGTACTTCATTTTGTAACGACCCTTTAATACATTACCTCATGTTGTGGCGACCCTCTAATACAGTTCCTCGTGTTGTGGCAACCCTTTAGTACAGTTCCTCATTTTGTGGCGACCCTTTAATACAGTTCCTCATGTTGCGGCTACCCTCTAATACAGTTCCTCATTTTGTGGCGACCCTTTAATACAGTTCCTCATGTTGCGGCGACCCTCTAATACAGTTCCTCATTTTGTGGCGACCCTTTAATACAGTTCCTCATGTTGCGGCGACCCTCTAATACAGTTCCTCATTTTGTGGCGACCCTTTAATACAGTTCCTCATGTTGTGGCGACCCTTTAATACAGTTCCTCATGTTGTGGCGACCCTTTAATACAGTTCCTCATTTTGTGGCGACCCTTTAATACAGTTCCTCATGTTGTGGCGACCCTTTAATACAGTTCCTCATTTTGTGGCGACCCTTTAATACAGTTCCTCATGTTGTGGCGACCCTTTAATACAGTTCCTCATTTTGTGGCGACCCTTTAATACAGTTCCTCATGTTGCGGCGACCCTCTAATACAGTTCCTCATTTTGTGGCGACCCTTTAATACAGTTCCTCATGTTGCGGCGACCCTCTAATACAGTTCCTCATTTTGTGGCGACCCTTTAATACAGTTCCTCATGTTGTGGCGACCCTTTAATACAGTTCCTCATTTTGTGGCAACCCTTCAATACAGTTCCTCATGTTGTGGCAACCCTTCAATACAGTTCCTCATGTTGTGGCGACCACCAACCATACAATTATTTTCGTTGCCACTTCATAACTTCAATCAATCGGGGTTTTCCGATGGTCTTAGGCGACCGTTGTGATTAGGGTCGTCCAACCACAAAAGGGTCGCCACCCACAGGTTGAGAACAGCTGGTTTACGGTCTAACGCTCAGTGGATAAAACCGTATTGCCATTTCCTAAGGAAGTATGTTTTTCATGTCATCAGTCCCTATTTACTTTGAGTGTCCTCTTGAATTCATATAAGATATTTTTTATAGGTATAGAGCCTGTGTTGCTAGTTTTTGTAGCTGCATGACCGAACTATCTCATCTCCTGCTTCTCAATTAATTTAGTGAAACGTTATTCCTACCATCTGTTTGATAGTCTAATGTCTTAGGCTTTCTCGTATGATTAAGCTTTCCGCGGGAGAAAAAAAAAATAAAGGTCCATTTTCCACGCCTTTAGGCGTATGGGGCATTTGGGCTAGACCTATATTTTTATAGAGCAATCGGCACAAGATTGGGGATGTGGTCAGCATCACGCCGACTGCCTGTACTTACCGGGACTGCACCTGTACCCACTAAAGCCTGGGTCGACCTGGGAATCAAGGTCATTTTTTAAAAAAGTCCGACTCCGCCAGGGAGCGAACCCACGACTTTCCGATCCGCACGTCAGCGTCTAGCCGCTACACCACGGCGACTCCTTCCTTGGGTACCTCATCTTAAATATCGTCATTTAAAGAAACATATTTGCCTGCTTCTTCTTCTCAAAGTCCGTGCTGTGTGGCGTTGGTAGTCATGTCTATCCACAACCTTCTGTCTCCTGTATTCTTCTCAAAGTCCATGCTGTGGGACGTTGGTAGTCAAGTCTATCCACAACCTTCTGTCTCCTGTATTCTTCTTAAAGTCCATGCTGTGTGACGTTGGTAGTCAAGTCTATCCACAACCTTCTGTCTCCTGTATTCTTCTCAAAGTCCATGCTGTGTGACGTTGGTAGTCAAGTCTATCCACAACCTTCTGTCTCCTGTATTCTTCTTAAAGTCCATGCTGTGTGACGTTGGTAGTCAAGTCTATCCACAACCTTCTGTCTCCTGTATTCTTCTCAAAGTCCATGCTGTGTGACGTTGGTAGTCAAGTCTATCCACAACCTTCTGTCTCCTGTATTCTTCTCAAAGTCCATGCTGTGTGACGTTGGTAGTCAAGTCTATCCACAACCTTCTGTCTCCTGTATTCTTCTTAAGTCCATGCTGTGTGATGTTGGTAGTCATGTCTATCCACAACCTTCTGTCGCGTGTACTTTCAACAGGTGATCCTCCATGTCATGATGTCAAACTGTCCTACCTCTTTCCTCTCGGTCTCCCTCTGCCTCTCCTCCCCTCCAACTTTCATACTGTCACGATGTAGTCCAGTTCTCTCCTTCTGATCACAAGATCAAAGAATGTAGATTGTCTCTTTTTTATGAGGGCACTTAGTTTTCTTTGTGATTCAGTTTCTTTCAAGACATCCTCATTACTCTTTTTACTTGTCTACGTCATTCTCATCATCATTCTATAATTTAAAAAAACATCTCCGCATCTTCAAAACATTTTTTTTTACTAATCTAACAACTGTCCATGATTTACTTCCATACATCTTCTTCTTCTTCTTCTTCTTCTTCGTGTTTACCAGCTGTAAAATCTGGTGAAAAGTTCTGGTTGTTCATTCACTTTTTGACTGCAGTCCTGTTCCAGAACCTGAGTTTGCGTGTGCATCCGTTTTACAGATCTAACTCATTTGTATGCAGAATGCTGGTTCCTTGCCTCTCAGGCAGATGCACACTGACTTCGAAGGCAGATCCCAATTAGTTGACTCTCACGACATGCTTTTGGGTAGACAGTGGGTCTATTCTTCCCCCACCCTCCCCCCCCCCTATAATAGGGCCCCGGAACCCACACGGGGGACTTCCATATATTAAGACAGGCTATTAGGAATTCTCTTTCTCGCCTCAAATGACAAAGATAGATTAAATACAAGTAAAAACAGGAAAGGTTCACAAACGTTCTTACCACAGTGATAGCTAGGCTGCCAAGAAACAGGCTGGCTTGTAGAATGATGTTGTCTGTGTTGGATTTGCTTGTCATCATCAAGCTGGCAGATGTTCACAAATAAACCAGAATTATTTTTTTTTTTTCAATGGAAACCTTTGTATAGACGGACTGTTTCGTACATGCAAGTTTAAAAGAATATCTCCTGATTCCTTCAAATATCATACACTTCCTCCTGCCTTTTTCTTCTTCTTTTTCTTCTTCTTATTCTTCCTCATCGTCTTCTTCTTCTTCTATTTCGTCTTCTGCTTCTTTTTCTTCTTCTTCTTCTTCTTCTTTTTCTCCTTCTTCTGTTTCTTCTTCTCCTCCTCCTCCTTCTCCTCCTCCATCTTCTCTTTTTAATCCGTTTCCTCTAGTACTATTTCACCTACTTTATGAACATCGTGATCAACATCTTCTTTTTCTTCTTCTTTTTCTTCCTCATCGTCTTCTTCTTCTTCTTTTTCGTCTTCTGCTTCTTTTTCTTCTTCTTCTTCTTCTTCTTTTTCTCCTTCTTCTGTTTCTTCTTCTCCTCCTTCTCCTCCTCCATCTTCTCTTTTTAATCTGTTTCCTCTAGTACTATTTCACCTACTTTATGAACATCGTGATCAACATCTTCTTTTTCTTCTTCTCTTTCTTCCTCATCGTCTTCTTCTTCTTCTTTTTCGTCTTCTGCTTTTTTCTTCTTCTTCTTCTTCTTCTTTTTCTCCTTCTTCTGTTTCTTCTTCTCCTCCTCCTCCTTCTCCTCCTCCATCTTCTCTTCTTAATCTGTTTCCTCTAGTACTATTTCACCTACTTTATGAACATCGTGATCAACATCAGCATGATCTTCATTAACTACTAATTATTTTTATTCTTTCTCATCCTCTTATTCGTCTTATTATTAATATTATTATTATCATCATCAACTATTTATTACATTTTTCCCTTTCTCTCCCCTTTCTCTTCTTAATATTATCATTATTTTTCATTATCATTATTATTTGATCCTTTTGTCAGGAAAAAAAACGTATATAAGAATGTGATAACCTTGATAAGTACTGCGCAGTTCAAATCTCTCATGTGTGAATGTGATGGCAACTATCGTGCAGTTTAAACACCCCATGTGTGAGTGTGATAACAGCTATCGTACAGTTTAAATCTCTTGTCTCAATGTGATGACAACTATCGTACAGTTTAAATCTCTTGTCTCAATGTGATGACAGCTATCGTACAGTTTAAATCTCTTGTCTCAATGTGATGACAACTATCGTACCGTTTAAATCTCTTGTCTCAATGTGATGACAACTATCGTACCGTTTAAATCTCCCAAGTGTACAATACAGCTTTGTCTTCTTTGAGATTGGAACAGGCCAGACTGCTTTTCTCTCTTGTCAGCTTTCTTCTCGAGCATTGTACCCATGTGAGATGCAATATTTTTAGTTAGTTTGAAACACAATCCTGGCTTTTTCCGGGGGCCCTGAATATAGCCGGGCTCTAAATATGGCTTAACGGCTGAACGGGGTTCCGGGACTCTCCACGGTTGATCCTCATCCACGTGGTAGCACTTTGTGTCACCGGGTGTTTATTGCTTGTGTGATATCCTGTTCGGGTACAATTACCTACCTACCTAGCCTACTTCTTCTTTTTCTTTGTTCACCGGCTGTAATATCCGGTGGAAAGTCCTGGTTGTTCGTCCACTTGGACTTTGGCTTTATGCCAGGGTCTGAGTTTTTATGTCCATGCTACTGGCTTATTTGTGTGCAGTTGGTTGTTCCTTGCCGCTCAGGCAGATGCACTAAGACTTCAAAGTAGGCTCCTAAATAGTCGACTCCTGCGACTTGCTTATTGTGGAGACGTTGGGTCTTTTCTTGTTTTATCCAAAAAAGGGACCCGGAACCCATACGGGTATAGCAGCTTACACCTGGGAATGTTCATGTCATTTGGTTACCATGTTCGTTCATGTCTCTTGCTTGTTGGGAAGGCAGTGGGTCTGTTGCAGCTTTCACCTGGGAATGTTCATGGCATTTGGTTACCATGTTTATGTCGCTTGCTTGTACTTACCACGAGTAAAGGAAGCTTGCGTTGGCCCACACCATCGGCAACTCATCCATCAGCTGCAACCAGAAATGATCAAAACATCCTCATAATGAAAATGTGACTGCTGACAAGGGCATTTTCTTCATTTTCTTCTTCTTCTTCTTCTTCTTCTTCTTCTTCTTCTTCTTCTTCTTCTTCTTCTTCTTCTTCTTCTTCTTCTTCTTCTTCTTCTTCTTCTTTTTCTTCTTCCTCTTCTTCTTCTTCTTCTTCTTTTTCTTCTTTTTTTTCTTCTCCTTCTTCTTCTTCTTCTTCTTCTCCTTCTTCTTCTTCTTCTTCTTCTTCTTCTTCTTCTTCTTCTTCTTCTTCTTCTTCTTCTTCTTCTTCTTCTTCTTCTTCTTTCTTTTTCTTTTTCTTCTTCTTCTTCTTCTTCTTCTTCTTCTTCTTCTTCTTCTTCTTCTTCTTCTTCTTCTTCTTCTTCTTCTTCTTCTTCTTCTTCTTTTTCTTCTTCTTCTTTTCCTCCCCTTCTTCTTTTTTTTTCTTCTTCTCCTCCTTCTCCTCTCTCCTCCTTCTACTTCTCCTCCTCTTTTTTCTCCTTCTCTATCTCCTCCTCCTTCTTAATCTATTTTTTTTCTACTTCTTCCTCTTCTTCTTCTGTTTCTTCTTTTTCTTCTTCTTTTTATGATTATTATTATTATTACTATTATTGTTATTATTATTTTCGTTTACTGGAAATGAACTCCAGCCAAAACGTCCTGGCTGCGAGTTCATGTCATAAGGTAGACTACCAATAATTGTGTATACCAGTGGTTCTCAACCTGTGCGCAAGCAGAGGCCCGTGGGCTCCACGTACACTTTCCAAGGGTTCCATGGCCACTCCATGAAAATATATAAATATCTATTTCCTCTTACTCAACATTCGTAGAGCATTTGAAGCAGCATTACTTCCAAACACAGTTACATTAATGGGCCCGCTTGGCACTTGCTTTGACCCCTAACGAGCATAGGGGCGACCCAAGCTAGGCTGTGTATGTCATATGACCATTTACCTTTAATCTCTGTCAGTGGATATCGTAGGGGCCTCAGCACACGGGTTTCAAATGGGGTCCATAATGCCGTTAAGGCAGCTCGCCAGAAACGTTTAAGTGTTTGGGGCATCAAAATGCCAATGTGGTTTTGGGTCTATCGTGAGATTACTCCCTTTGCAGATTTGAACCGAGAACATTCGGGCTGGCAGGCAAGCGTTAGGTCACTGAATATACCATTGCTTCCTATTATTAACCAACAAGATACAAGAAACATTCAATTCAAACAATGCAGTAACGAGTAAGGCAAACTTTTCATTTAGAAGCCAGCCAGCGCCCCCTTCCTTGCCAAACTAAACTACGCCCCTGACGTTTGTCTACTTACTTGCATATTGTACTTCAGCGTCATATGAAAAAACACAGATCCAATGCCAACAACTGTAATAACAAGTACAATACCCTTAGCTGGATGTTTTATTGCACTTCGAAGTTAAATTACAAAGGGGGCTGCAAAGTGATTGCAGGCGAAACAGTAGCCCCAGTAGCGACAAAAGTACCAGTAGTAACAGCAGCAGCAGAAGCAGCGACGGAAGTAGCAGTAGCAGTAGTAATAGTAATAGCAGTACCAGTAGTAGCAGCAATAACAGCAGGATTAGTAGTAGTAGTAGCAGCAGCAGTAGTAGTAGTAGTAGACAAAGGAGCAGAAGATGATGAAGGGTTTTCACCGGTACATTGATCATTAAAAAAACGGATGGCAGAACGCTGCTATTTTTTTTTTTTTTGGCTGCATGTCAAAAGTGAGGCAGCCCTTTTTAACCTGTCATTCTGACGTCACTGTGTTTACCTACACCGTCATGTCAGACGCTATTAAACACACTGGACCTCCTTAAAAACAATACTGACAGTTTACAAGAGAATGGTATGGCTACTGTAATTTCGATTACACTGTAAGGTTTTCATTTGACGTCAACTAAGGGTCAAAGGCCGTCAACCAGTTAGTGGTAACATAGGGAAAAAGGGAGGGGGTGCTGTAAAGAAACACAAAACATTCATGGATTTGATGAATGGTAGTGGTGCATTGGGCATTTTGTGCTAGACATATTTTTTAAAGACCAGTCGGCACTCGATGAGTGGTGTGGTGAAAATGCCACGCCGGGTTTACTGTGCTGCTAGTGAACTAAAATAAAATTCAAAAGCAAAATTTCACCAGATAAACAAACAAGCGAAAGTGAACTGAATAAAAGCTTATAATGAAGTGAAGCCTGGATTTTTAATTTTCCTGTTAAAAACGAGCCATTGCTCACTACAGAGTGTCTAAAAGCTGCAAATACTCACCGCAAAGTGCTATTACAATTACAATAAAAACAATTATGCTGGTAATGTGTTCCGTGTTTGAGAAAAAATGTAGGAGTGACCAGAAGAGTTAAAATCAGGAATCAGGTCATACCAGATAAAGTTGGCACAGAACCAATTCTAAATTACATACAAAGACAGCTAATCAAATGGTTTGCCCACTTTGGAGAGAATGCCTTCTGATGCTATACCATACTAGGCATATTCAAAAAGAGGAAAGGGCGTAGTAAAAAGGCAGACCGAAAAAAAGATGGGAAGACAACATCGAAGAAACTCTACAGCACCACGATGTGTCTATAGTCGAAGCAGCCAGAAAAGCACGAAGCAGGACCTTATATCTCCCCCGACACCCGAAGCGGTAAAAGAGGACGTAAAGAAAAAGAGGACTGCGTTGCGTTGATTACCGCCGGGGGGAATGGGGGAACAACAGTCCTTGTGGGAATTCATCATATACAAGACAAAGGTATGAGGTTTAAAGAACGGATCAACATCATGGCACACGGGATAGTAATCCATAAGTGCTCCGTTCTTCTTTTAACTAGTCTGAGTCCGAGAAAGCTAAGCACAGTGCACAGGCTTTGTAGTACCGGCGAGGATCCTTAAATACTTTGGGTAGATTTAAACTCCAAATTTTGCCCGGGCAGCACCGTTAGGCTACTCTTTTCGATTTCCAACAACCAAAGGATTTTTTACGTGCGCAACAATGCACACCGGCGTACGATCTCGCTACCCAGAGACCAGGGGGAATTATTAGAAGTCCAAAACCACGTGAAAAAATCCCAGCCCTTACTGGGGATTGAACCCGGAACCTCTAACACTCGAGACGGACACCATGTCTTGAAGATGGCGATATTTTGGGCACATCCTTGGAAAAACTGCACAAACAATCACCAAACATAGACTTACATGGGAGATACGTGGACAGAGAAGGCGAGACCCACCTAAAAAAAAAACCTAATACAAACGATGAAGGCTCTCTAACCGCAACGTTCACCTGGTGTTTGTTTTTGTAATACTGTGAAGCTCACTGGTACTAATAAAACTGAAGTAATGCAGGTTAGTAGAATTCCTAGTCCGCTACATTTTGGTTTGAATGGTTCTTGTCTGATGCAAATTAGATAAATTAAATATTTTGGAAGTATATTCTCGGAGGACAGATGAATAGATCGGGAGATAGAAACAAGATGTCATGATCAAAAGATAGAAACAAGATGTCATGATCGGGAGATAGAAACAAGATGTCATGATCGGGAGATAGAAACAAGATGTCATGATCGGGAGATAGAAACAAGATGTCATGATCGGGAGATAGAAACAAGATGTCATGATCGGGAGATAGAAACAAGATGTCATGATCGGGAGATAGAAACAAGAGTCATGATCGGAAGATAGAAACAAGATGTCATGATCGGGAGATAGAAACAAGATGTCATGATCGGGAGATAGAAACAAGATGTCATGATCGGGAGATAGAAACAAGATGTCATGATCGGGAGATAGAAACAAGATGTCATGATCGGGAGATAGAAACAAGATGTCATGTTCGGGAGATAGAAACAAGATGTCATGATCTGGAGACAGAAACAAGATGTCATGATCGGGAGATAGAAACAATATGTCATGATCGGGAGACAGAAACAATATGTCATGATCGGGAGACAGAAACAATATGTCATGATCGGGAGATAGAAACAAGATGTCATGATCGGGAGATAGAAACAAGATGTCATGATCGGGAGATAGAAACAAGATGTCATGATCGGGAGATAGAAACAAGATGTCATGATCGGGAGATAGAAACAAGATGTCATGATCGGGAGATAGAAACAAGATGTCATGATCGGAAGATAGAAACAAGATGTCATGATCGGGAGATAGAAACAAGATGTCATGATCGGGAGATAGAAACAAGATGTCATGATCGGGAGATAGAAACAAGATGTCATGATCGGGAGATAGAAACAAGATGTCATGATCGGGAGATAGAAACAAGATGTCATGTTCGGGAGATAGAAACAAGATGTCATGATCTGGAGACAGAAACAAGATGTCATGATCGGGAGATAGAAACAATATGTCATGATCGGGAGACAGAAACAATATGTCATGATCGGGAGACAGAAACAATATGTCATGATCGGGAGATAGAAACAAGATGTCATGATCGGAAGACAGAAACAAGATGCCATCGAGCCAGTGCACTTATAGTCCAACTGATGCCGTTATTAAGACATCCAAAAATAAGTATGAGTGCCCAGAAACAGATTCATATACTTTCATACCAACAATGTGCTACCAGTGCCAAAGATGGATATTATTAAAGGCTAACCCAAGTAAAATTAACACCTGTGAAATGAGATGCCTGGGGAAAGTGGGGGGAACTATAACAAGGTCCCTTTTCCACGCCTTTATGTGTGCAGGGCATATAAGGCTAGACCTATATTTTTATAGACCAATCGGCACAAGATGGGTAATGTGATCAGCAAGACGCCGGCCGCCTTTACTTCCGGGGACTGCACCCAGTACCCCTTCAAGGCTGGGTCGACCTGACGGTCAAGGCCATTTTTGAAAAAAAAGTCAGGCTCCGCCAGGGAGCGAACCCACGACCTTCCGATCCGCACGCGAGTGTCTAGCCGCTACGCCACGGCAACTCCCGCCTGAGGAAAACCGGAAACTTAACCATCCGAGAAAAGTTAGAAATTATATTATCTGACAGACTGACACAAGATCAAATGAATGATTTGGCCATTAAGTGATAAAGCAGCCAGAACAAATGCCAATGTAGGCGCTACACATGAAAAAATCTGGAGTAAAAACAAGAAGTCGCCAGAGCAGAATAGGGATTGATCACATCAGAGAGCTTCTACAACGACACGGAATGACAACGGCCATTGCTGCCTATCAAGTAATGGATCGCAAACTGTTCCTCCCTACGCCGCTTAACGGATGAAGTCTTCGTTTTGTTTGCGTTTTGGTTTTGTATGCTCAGATCAGATCATCAGTTGGGTTGCCTCTATGAACTCACATGTCCGTAGCAGGTCCTTCATGGTTCCCCGTAGCTTGCTGTGCACGCTTTGCTCTTGAGGCCAGGTGTCTTTTCGAAGTTGTAGGTAGAGTGGCCAAGTCTGCAGTGTATGTATGTGCTCAGCTGTTTGTGGTCCTATCTGACAGGCACACTGTGGAAACTGTGCAGTCTTTATTATATTCATGTGGTAGTTTAGCATGCAGTCTCCTTTTCGTAGACGGAAAATTGTTGTAGGTTGCTTTCTGTTGAATCTACTGATGGACGAAGTGAAAATTGATAATGGTGATGATTATGACGGGTTCTACTTTTCATTTGGTTTGTTATCCATAAAATGGTGATAAGGGAGGCCAAGGGGCTGGACTGGATTCCAATCATAAAATCCAACGTATTGCACAGAATACAACGGAATGGGAGAATAGACTGCAAACCCAATGTGACATATAATTGCAGAAAGGGATAGGTCACACACAAAAAAGGTAAAGTCTGGAAATGTGAACCAGCGTCATTGCACACGGTTGTAAACCATAAGTGCTCTGCCACCAGTACGGACAGCTGATAAGAAACTGTCCGCCTGTGTCGCCGTTTGCACGCAACTCTGTAGCTACAGCGACGTTCCTCCGTTTACCCCAGAGTGTTAAGTCAGGTACCCATTTCCTAGAGACTGGGTGAACTCCCGCAACCGCCCGGTTTCGAACACCGGTCTTGGGCTGCAGCGAGTCGCAGCTGGATTTGAAAGTGAGTCTCGAAACGTCTGCGCTAACACGGTCCCCGAAGCGCAGAAAAAGATAATG